>LJIJ01002891.1:0-22859 GCA_001718145.1 Orchesella cincta
CCTTACGTAAGTCAACTTCCTTTAACCCCTCAGCTTGAACTTTTCTAACAATTCAAGTAGATGATGGACCTATCACACACATTGCTGCAAATTTAACTGCTCTAAGTCCAAATTTCGATACAGTGTATTTTAATCCCACTTTATGGTTGGACGTCTCATGGAGGTATAAGTATTTGTTTTTGGCTTTTTGCAAGTTTGTTCGAATTTGATTATCATCAAAAATGCTTACTTCAACATCCAAAAAGCTCATTGGGAAGGTGGATAAACGACCTCACGTTGAAATCTTAAATACTCGTGGTGTGTTTGCTCATCTAGCCATTCGTCTACATTGGCAATATCTGTAGCGTCTAAAATAATGAAAATGTCGTCGTAAAAACGCCTGCAAAATACGACCCTATCATCTTGAAACCATTCGGCCATTAAGCCAAAGCTGTTATATTGGCCAGTACTGGACTTGCAGAATTTCCCATTTCCAGACCATCGTTTTGTCTGTAATAAAGGTTCTGGTATTTCACCACACTAAAGTCTAATGCAAGTCGAAGCAACTTTGACCTGCGCACTACTAAAGTTGCAAGGTTGGTTGCACGAGTTGATTTGTAAAGTTTGAGACATTGATCGTAACAATCAACCAGTTTTAATGACGGGTACATACTCACAATGTGTAATTTGATCATAACATGGCACCTTTCATTTTTAATCGAAGTTGCGAAAGCAACAACACAAAGTGGTTTGAATCCATCAGAGAGATCAGGAATGTACTCTAGACATGGACCAAGAGCGTATAATAATAACCCACTGGCAACTGTAGTCAACTTTTCATAGTTTCCTGCTAATTGGTCGTACAGGTGGATTCTTGGTATTATGTTCCTTATGAGTTTTATACAAAACTCCAAAAGAGGAAGGCCTCGTGAACGTTGTGTTACAAAATGCAAATTTTTGCATTCCAAAAATCCCAACATCTAATTCGTAAGTCTACCAATGTACTCTTCTCTTAAATTTCAAAGTCGCTTACTGTTATTTGTGTATACATATCACTTTCACTTAAATATTGCACCACTGCTCTTCTATGATCGTTTCGATCAATTAACACAACTCCACAATTTTTATCTGCCTGTACAAGCTGTAGGTTGTTCTCGCGAAGCCAGGTTCTAAATTCATGAAAAACTTTATGTATACAACAGCTAACTGTTCTTTTAAAGTCTTTCTTACAAACAATTAATTTTACGTATCAAATCAGATGTGTTTAATCTGTCTGCACACTCAGGATCAAAGTCCAAAAGAAATCGGTACTTGTTACTACACATTCGCCTGAATGAAGTAACCCACTGTTAACACCGTATGATTGATTGGTTGGTGGATTTGCAGAAAGTAGGCTTGCCACCCTAGTTTTCTTATATTAGACATGTAAACCATATAATATCATCCTTCCCTAGACCTGCAGGGATGCAGTAATTAAACCCTAGGTTAATAACGCATTTGAACCTAAAGGCACGTTGATATTTCCGAAAGATTGATGAATCCCTGGTCCCCCGCTGCATCTGTAGCTTTGAACAGATTATTTAAAAAATGTCTCTCCTTTTGATTTTTGCTTTTGACCTAAAGCACCTTCCACTTTGTGGCGGAGATGCTTTTCGCGACCGCCTCCGTCGTTGAGTACGATTTACACTGGACTGCATTTTGTGATGAACTCCAGGTTGGCTGGACTGAATTGCAATTTCGCATCTAGTTCCCTCCGCAAAATCGTACTCAACGACGGAGGCGGTCGCGAAAGCATCTCCGCCACAAAGTGGAAAGGTGCTTTAGGGTCAAAGCAAAAACTCAAAAGGAGAGACATTTTTTAAACAATCTTTCAAAGCTACAGCTGCAGCAGGGGACCAGGGATTCATCAATCTTTCGGAAGTATCCAACGTTCCGTTTAGGTTCAAATGCGTTATTAACCTAGGGTTTAATTACTGCATCCCTGCAGGTCTAGGGAAGGATGATATTATATGGTTTACATCGTCTAATATAAGAAAACTAGGGTGGCAAGCCTACTTTCTGCAGCATCCACCAACCAATCAATCCTACGGTGTTAACAGATGGGTTACTTCATTCAGGCGAATGTGTAGTAACAAGTATCGATTTCTTTTGGACTTTGATCCTGAGTGTGCAACAGAATTAAACACGTCTGAGTTGATACGTAACATTAACTTGTTTGTTAAGAAAGACTTTAAAAGAACAGTTAGCTGTTGTATACATAAAGTTTTCATGAATTTAGAACCTGGCTTCGGGAGAACAACCTTCAGCTTGTACAGGCAGATAAAAATTGTGGAGTTGTGTTAATCGATCGAAACGATCATAGAAGAGCAGTGGTGCAGTATTTAAGTGAAAGTGATATGTATACACAAATAACAGTAAGCGACTTTGAAAATTTAAGAGAAGAGTACATTGGTAGACTTACTGAATTAGATGTTGGGATTTTTGGAATGCAAAAATTTGCATTTTGTAACACAATGTTCACGAGGCCTTCCTCTTTTGGAGTTTTGTATAAAACTCATAAGGAACATAATACAAGAATCCCACCTGTACGGCCAATAGCAGGAAACTATGAAAAGTTGACTACAGTTGCCAGTGGGTTATTATTATACGCTCTTGGTCCATGTCTAGAGTACATTCCTGATCTCCTGATGGATTCAAACCACTTTGTGTTGTTGCTTTCGCAACTTCGATTACAAAATGAAAGGTGCCACGTTATGATCAAATTGGACATTGTGAGTATGTACCCGTCATTAAAACTGGTTGATTGTTACGATCAATGTCTCAAACTTTACAAATCAACTCGTGCAACCAATCCTTGCAACTTTAGTAGTGCGCAGGTCAAGGAGTTGCTTCGACTTGCATTAGACTTTAGCGTGGTGAAATACCGGAACCTTTATTACAGACAAAACGATGGTCTGGAAATGGGAAATTCTGCAAGTCCAGTACTGGCCAATATAACAGCTTTTGGCTTAATGGCCGAATGGTTTCAAGATGATAGGGTCGTATTTTGCAGGCGTTTTTACGACGACATTTTCATTATTTTAGACGCTACAGATATTGCCAATGTAGACGAATGGCTAGATGAGCAAACACACCACGAGTATTTAAGATTTCAACGTGAGGTCGTTTATCCACCTTTCCCAATGAGCTTTTTGGATGTTGAAGTAAGCATTTTTGATGATAATCAAATTCGAACAAACTTGTTCAAAAAGCCAGAAAACAAATACTTATACCTCCATGAGACGTCCAACCATACTAGTGGAATTAAAAGTACACTGTATCGAAATATCGGACTTAGAGCAGTTAAAATTTGCAGCAATGTGTGTGATAGGTCCCATCATCTACTAGAATTGTTAGAAAAGTTCAAGCTGAGGGGGTATAATGAGGTTGACTTACGTAAGGAGTATAATAACCTTATGGTCATGAATAGAGATTTGTTGCTACACCCAAGAAGTAAAAAGCTGCTTTTTCATCTGCAGCGTCACAATATCAACATTTTCAATAGATTAGAGCTACATCTACCAACTAGACCGCCTGTTAAAAAAACTGTAGATTCTCGTAGGGATAACGTCAGAACAGTGCGATTAGTCTGGCCATTTACCCAAAATCTACCAGGTTTAAATTACAAAGTTAAAAATCTGTTTAAAGCTGAAGTCTTGGCGTCATTACCCGAAAATGTCGCAAGTAAAATTAATATTCAGATTACTAATAAAACTGTACAGAAACTTGGAAACTTTTTTAAATAGACAATAATTATGTATAAGTTAAGTAACCATTATATGTACAGTAAGATGTTACAATACTAAATCCGTAAAAAATACTTTATAAATCCATTTATAAAGCAATTAATTATAATAAGTTGTTTACTAATTATATTGTTAATCATAGATACTGATAAGATATCTCCGTATATGTTTCATTAATAAATATCTTAAATCCAATAATGTCGATTTTATTTTGCATTCATGTTCTTGTTCTTGAATCATTAGGTTTGGTTACGTGACCTTGGTTATGAGAAACGTCATAATATAACTGCACAATAATAACTGTTAATCAGATGTTACTTGAATACAGATAAAAAGGCGAAATAAATCTATAAATCCCTATTAAGTCATTCTGTTAATTCATTCTTTTACTGACATGGAATATTTGGATGAAACCCAAGTTTGATCCGGATTTCCATCAAGACTTGGAAAAATTGTTAAAGCTCGGTCAAATGATACACGAGGGACTCGAGACATGGTGACAACATTAATATAGACCTAAGGACTACTTGGTTTTCACATGGGCCTAAAGGCACTGAACTGACATTGAATATCAGATAAAATTCAGTTTGATCGAGAATTCAATCAAGTTTCGATTAAATGTCCGTAACTCTGCCTTATCATAATCCACAAACTTGTAACTTGGAGAACAAATCAAACAGACCATACGGACCACAGATTGTAAAGCACAGCTTCTCAAAATAGCACAGTGTTAGGGAAATCGATAAAAAGTCAATTTGATCAAAGATTTAATCTGTACACATAAATTGTCATTATCCACCCTCAAAGACACCAAGACAACTTAAAAAATCATGAGTCATTGGAAAAATCAAAAACTCAAAAAACACAAAAAACTCAAAAAAATTAAAAAATCAAAAACTCAAAAAACAAAAAACTCAAAAAACAAAAAATCAAAAAATCAAAACTCAAATAAGTTTGTTAATAAGTTTGTTAATAAGTTTGTTAATAAGTTTGTTAATAAGTTTGTTAATAAGTTTGTTAATAAGTTTGTTAATAAGTTGTTAATAAGTTTGTTAATAAGTTTGTTAATTTGTTAATAAGTTTGTTAATAAGTTTGTTAATTAATATTTGTTAATAAGTTTGTTTGTTAATAAGTTTGTTAATAAGTTTGTTAATAAGTTGTTTGTTAATAAGTTTGTTAATAAGTTTGTTAATAAGTTTGTTTGTTAATAAGTTTGTTAATAAGTTTGTTTGTTAATAAGTTTGTTAATAAGTTTGTTAATCCCAATAAGTTTGCAAAACCCCCCCCCCAGAAATTTTCAAATACAGATCCCCTGTACACAGAAATCTCAACCTTCACCATCAAAAACACCAAGAAATCATCAAAAAACATCAAAAATCAAAAATTTCTCTAGAGACTCCAAAGAACACAAGTTCAAATACAGACATTGATCTACCCTGTACACAAAAATACACAAACATCCTTCAAGTTCCATCATCAAACACAAAAAAGTATCCAAATCCATATCCAAATACAAACAACGGTCTACCCTGTACACAAAAGAGTCACGTCTCTCAACAAAGTTAACCTGTCTCAGGATCCTTGGGTAACCGTGCACAGCAGAGATTGTTCTGGGGTCCCCCCAGACCCCTGACAGGCCGCCTTTTAAACCCCTCTCAGCACTTTTGTAATGCATCTCATAACCAATACGGAAAAGTAACCTACCCAAATGTATCAAGAACACCATAAGGTAAACTACTCAAATGTCACATCTCCGGGAAACCGCGTTTCTTCACCTAACCTCAAGCCGCGAAGCGGCCCATAGAGAAAAAGTTCGACCCGAAGACTTGACCGGAACGAATCTTAGAAGAAGAAACGTTCGGGAATGTACAATCACATAGAGGAAAGGCACTCCCCTTTAGCCGCGTAGCGGCCTAAGAGACCACTCAGGACCACATATGGGAATAAAGCAGAACACTACAGTACGTGGTGTAAGTGTATTTGATCTTATACCGTGTCTGTCGTATGTTTTTTAAGAATGAATTCTTCGTATGTTATATTTACAGCATAGATAGACGTTTAGGTAACACATAAAAACCCAAGTTTCTCCAAAATTCCCATCACACTCAAACTACAACCCGTATATCTAGGTCTAATGATACACGAGGGACTTGTAACTTTGACCGAACATTAACATGACCACAAGGAAAAGGTGGACCAAACATGGACCAAACGGCACTGTACCGACATGGGATATTTGATAAAGTTCCAAGTCTCACCCGGATTTCCATCGGGACTCGGACTAAAACCCGCATATCTCAGTCAAATGACACACGAGGAACTTGTAGCTTTGGGACAACGTAGAGATACATCCAACGAACACCTGTCATACATATGAGCCCGACGGCAGTGTACTGATATCAAAAAACCGATGGAATCCCAAGTTTGATCAAAGATTTAATCAAGGTTCAATTAAAATCATTTAAAGTCTGTCAGACCTTTTAAGAAAATCCCGAAACTTTATCAAGGCATGGCAAAGTACCCTTAGACCCCAGTGTACGAAATAGACGGTCGAGGCACATCACCTGGCTTCAAAAACCGATAAAAACCATTTTTTAATCGACGGTTTAATCAAGTTTTGATTAAATGCCCGTAACTCCATTTAAATCATACCCTAGAAACTTGTCCTTGGCGAACACATGACAAAGACCATAGGAAACACGTACCCAAAATTACAGCATTTGCCATCAGTGCTGTCATGGGTAAAACCGAAAAAACCGAATTTTGTTAGAAAGATCTAATCAAGTTTTGATTAAAATACCCGAAACTCTGTTTTATCATACTCCAGAGGCTTGTAACTTGACGAACAAATCAAACAGACCATGGGAAACACAGTCTATAAAGCACAGCATCTCAATATAGTCCCGTTATCGGGAAATCCATAAAAAGTCAACTTTGATCAAAGATTTAATCAAGTTTTAATTAAAATGCCCGTAACTCTGTCTAATGATGTAAGAAAAACTTGAGACTTGGTGAAAGCATTCTAATGGCCCTTTTAACCATTTTGTCCAAGCAAAAGCCCCAGGGCGCAGTACTGACATAGGAAAAACCGATAAAGTCAAAACTTTAATCAAAGTTTTAATCCAACTTTGAATCAAGTTTCAATTAAAATCCAGAAAGGGTTGTCAAAGCTTTCACGAGCGACTTTTAAGTTCTGATGAAATTTCCTTAACTCATTACATCAGAAGTTCTGATGAAATTTCCCTAACTCATTAATCAGCAACAACCTTAATTTACATAACCGTAATGGTTTATTTTAGCGTATATATACACGTTGAATTCCAAGCAGGTGTTTGCTGATGTAATGAGTTAGGGAAATTTCATCAGAACTTCTGATGTAATGAGTTAAGGAAATTTCATCAGAACTTAAAAGTCGCTCGTGAAAGCTTTGACAACCCTTTCTGGATTTTAATTGAAACTTGATTCAAAGTTGGATTAAAACTTTGATTAAAGTTTTGACTTTATCGGTTTTCCTATGTCAGTACTGCGCCCTGGGGCTTTTGCTTGGACAAAATGGTTAAAAGGGCCATTAGAATGCTTTCACCAAGTCTCAAGTTTTTCTTACATCATTAGACAGAGTTACGGGCATTTTAATTAAAACTTGATTAAATCTTTGATCAAAGTTGACTTTTTATGGATTTCCCGATAACGGGACTATATTGAGATGCTGTGCTTTATAGACTGTGTTTCCCATGGTCTGTTTGATTTGTTCGTCAAGTTACAAGCCTCTGGAGTATGATAAAACAGAGTTTCGGGTATTTTAATCAAAACTTGATTAGATCTTTCTAACAAAATTCGGTTTTTTTCGGTTTTACCCATGACAGCACTGATGGCAAATGCTGTAATTTTGGGTACGTGTTTCCTATGGTCTTTGTCATGTGTTCGCCAAGGGACAAGTTTCTAGGGTATGATTTAAAGGAGTTACGGGCATTTAATCAAAACTTGACTAGATCTTTCTAACAAAATTCGGTTTTTCTCGATACCTATGACAGTGTTACAGAGAGATGCTGTGCTTCATTATCTGTGGTCTATATGGTCTGCGTAATTGGTTTTCCAAGTTACAAATTAATGGATTGTTATTTGACCGAGTTACGGGCATTTAATCAAAACTTGATTAAACCGTCGATTAAAAAATGGTTTTTATCGGTTTTGAAGCCAGGTGATGTGCCTCGACCGTCTATTTCGTACACTGGGGTCTAAGGGTACTTTGCCATGCCTTGATAAAGTTTCGGGATTTTCTTAAAAGGTCTGACAGACTTTAAATGATTTTAATTGAACCTTGATTAAATCTTTGATCAAACTTGGGATTCCATCGGTTTTTTGATATCAGTACTGCCGTCGGGCTCATATGTATGACAGGTGTTCGTTGGATGTATCTCTACGTTGTCCCAAAGCTACAAGTTCCTCGTGTGTCATTTGACTGAGATATGCGGGTTTTAGTCCGAGTCCCGATGGAAATCCGGGTGAGACTTGGAACTTTATCAAATATCCCATGTCGGTACAGTGCCGTTTGGTCCATGTTTGGTCCACCTTTTCCTTGTGGTCATGTTAATGTTCGGTCAAAGTTACAAGTCCCTCGTGTATCATTAGACCTAGATATACGGGTTGTAGTTTGAGTGTGATGGGAATTTTGGAGAAACTTGGGTTTTTATGTGTTACCTAAACGTCTATCTATGCTGTAAATATAACATACGAAGAATTCATTCTTAAAAAACATACGACAGACACGTATAAGATCAAATACACTTACACCACGTACTGTAGTGTTCTGCTTTATTCCCATATGTGGTCCTGAGTGGTCTCTTAGGCCGCTACGCGGCTAAAGGGGAGTGCCTTTCCTCTATGTGATTGTACATTCCCGAACGTTTCTTCTTCTAAGATTCGTTCCGGTCAAGTCTTCGGGTCGAACTTTTTCTCTATGGGCCGCTTCGCGGCTAGAGGTTAGTGAAGAAACGCTTTCCCGAGATGTGACATTTGAGTAGTTTACCTTATGGTGTTCTTGATACATTTGGGTAGGTTACTTTTCCGTATTGGTTATGAGATGCATTACAAAAGTGGTGAGAGGGTTTAAAAGGCGGCCTGTCAGGGGTCTGGGGGGACCCAGAACAATCTTGCTGTGCACGGTTACCCAAGGATCCTGAGACGGTTAACTTTGTTGAGAGACGTGACTCTTTTGTGTACAGGGTAGACCGTTGTTTGTATTTGGATATGGATTTGGATACTTTTTTGTGTTTGATGATGGAACTTGAAGGATGTTTGTGTGTTTTTGTGTACAGGGTAGATCAATGTCTGTATTTGAACTTGTGTTCTTTGGAGTCTCTAGAGAAATTTTTTGATTTTTGATGTTTTTTTGATGATTTCTTGGTGTTTTTGATGGTGAAGGTTGAGATTTCTGTGTACAGGGGACCGTTGTCTGTATTTGAACTTGTGTTCTTTGGTGTCTTTTTGGATTTTTTGACGATTTTTAAAGGGATTTTTTTTTTTTTTATTAACAAACTTATTAACAAACTTATTAACAAACTTATTAACAAACTTATTAACAAACTTATTAACAAACTTATTAACAAACTTATTAACAAACTTATTAACTTATTTATTAACAAACTTATTAACAAACTTATTAACAAACTTATTAACAAACTTATTAACAAACTTTATTTAACAAACTTATTAACAAACTTATTAACAAACTTATTAACAAACTTACTTAAACAAACTTATTAACAAACTTATTAACAAACTTATTAACAAATTATTATTAACAAACTTATTAACAAACTTATTAACAAACTTATTAACAAACTTATTAACAAACTTATTAACAAACTTATTAACAAACTTATTAACAAACTTATTAACAAACTTATTAACAAACTTATTAACCTTATTAACAAACTTATTAACAAACTTATTAGTTAGGTTAGGTTCAAACTTATTAACAAACTTATTAACAAACTTATTTATTAACAAACTTATTAACAAACTTATTATTAACAACTTATTAACAACAAACTTATTAACAAACTTATTAACAAAGTTATTAACTTATTAACAAACTTATTAACAAACTTGAAAGCGGCCTGTCAGGGGTCTGGGGGGACCCCAGAACAATCCCGCGCCGTGCACAGTTACCCAAGGATCCTGAGACGGGTTAACTTTGTTGAGAGACATGACTTTGTTTTATGTACAGGCTAGATCAATGTCTGTATTTGAACTTGTGTTCTTTTGTGTCTTTAATGGTTGGATGTTTGTCTTTTCCCGTTACGGCTGATCGTTGTCTGTATTTGAACTTGTGTTCTTTGGAGTCTCTTAAGGATTTTTTGATTTTTTTGTTTTTTGAGGATTTTTTGTTGAATTTTTAGATGTTTTGAGGATTTTGATTTTTTTGTTTTTTGAGTTTTTTTTTAAGATGTCGTGGTGTCTTTGAGGGGGGATGTCGATAACTTATGTGTACAGATTAAATCATTGATCAAATTGACTTTTTATCGATTTAACACAGTGCTATTATGAGATACTGTGTTTTATAGACTGTGGTCCCTATGGTCTGTTTGATTTGTTTCCCAAGTTACAAGTTTGTGGATTATGATAAGGCAGAGTTACGGACATTTAATCAAAACTTGATTGAATTCTCGATCAAACTGAATTTTATCTGATTTTCAATGTCAGTTCAGTGCCGATAGGCCCATGTGAATACCAAGTAGTCCTTAGGTATATATTACTGTTGTCCCCAAGTCTCGAGTCTCTCGTGTATCATTTGGAGGAGCCCTGTGGGTTTTAATTTAGGTTAGATTGAATTCCGGATAAAACTTTGGATTTTATCAAATATTCGATGTTAGTACAGTGCCGTCGAGCTGGTATGGATACCAATTGGTCCTTAGGTCTATATTGATCATGTCCCCAAGGCTCGAGTCCCTCGTGTATCATTTGACCGAGCTAGAACAATTTTTTCCAAGTCTTGATGGAAATCCGGATCAAACTTGGGTTTCATCCAAATATTCGATGTCAGTAAAAGAATGAATTAACAAGAATGAATTAATAAGGATTTATAGATTTATTTCGCCTTTTTATCTGTATTCAAGTAAAATCTGATTAACAGTTATTATTGTACAGTTATATTATGACGTTTCTAACCAAGGTCACGTAACCAAACCTAATGATTCAAGTACAAGAACATGAATGCAAAATAAAAAGTCGAAATTATCCGATTTAAGATATTTATTGATGAAACATATTCAAAGATGTCTTATCAGTATCTATGATTAACAATTTAATTTGTAAACAACTTCCCTTAATTAATTGTTGTATAAATGGATTGACAAAGTATTTTTTACGGATTTAGTATTGTAACATCTTACTGTACGTGTAATGTTTACTTAACTTAAACAAAATTATTGTTTATTTAAAAAAGTTTCCAAGTTTCTGTACAGTTTTATTAGTAATCTGAATATTAATTTTACTTGCAACATTTTCGGGTAATGACGCCAATACCTCAGCTTTAAACAGATTTTTAACTTTGTAATTTAAACCTGGAAGATTCTGGGTAAATGGCCAGATTATTCGCACCGTTCTCACATTATCCTGACGAGAATTTACAGTATTTCTAACAGGTCTAGTTGGTAGTGGCAGCTGTAATCTATTGAAAATGTTGATATTGTGACGCTGCAGATGAAAAAGCAGCTTTTTACTTCTTGGGCGTAGCAACAAATCTCTATTCATGACCATAAGGTTATTATACTCCTTACGTAAGTCAGCTTCATTATACCCCCTCAGCTTGAACTTTTCTAACAATTCAAGTAGATGATGGGACCTATCACACACATTGCTGCAAATTTTAACTGCTCTAAGTCCGATATTCGATACAGTGTACTTTTAATCCCACTAGTATGGTTGGACGTCTCATGGAGGTATAAGTATTTGTTTTCTGGCTTTTTGTAAAGTTTGTTCGAATTTGATTATCATCAAAAATGCTTACTTCAACATCCAAAAAGCTCATTGGGTTAGGTGGATAAACGACCTCGCGTTCAAATCTTAAATACTCGTGGTGTGTTTGCTCATCTAGCCATTCGTCTACATTGGCAATATCTGTAGCGTCTAAAATAATGAAAATGTCGTCGTAAAAACGCCTGCAAAATACGACCCTATCATCTTGAAACCATTCGGCCATTAAGCCAAAAGCTGTTATATTGGCCACTACTGGACTTGCAGAATTTCCCATTTCTAGACCATCGTTTTGTCTGTAATAAAGGTTCCGGTATTTTACCACGCTAAAGTCTAATGCAAGTCGAAGCAACTCCTTGACCTGCGCACTACTAAAGTTGCAAGGATTGGTTGCACGAGTTGATTTGTAAAGTTTGAGACATTGATCGTAACAATCAACCAGTTTTAATGACGGGTACATACTCACAATGTCCAATTTGATCATAACATGGCACCTTTCATTTTGTAATCGAAGTTGCGAAAGCAACAACACAAAGTGGTTTGAATCCATCAGGAGATCAGGAATGTACTCTAGACATGGACCAAGAGCGTATAATAATAACCCACTGGCAACTGTAGTCAACTTTTCATAGTTTCCTGCTATTGGTCGTACAGGTGGGATTCTTGTATTATGTTCCTTATGAGTTTTATACAAAACTCCAAAAGAGGAAGGCCTCGTGAACATTGTGTTACAAAATGCAAATTTTTGCATTCCAAAAATCCCAACATCTAATTCAGTAAGTCTACCAATGTACTCTTCTCTTAAATTTCAAAGTCGCTTACTGTTATTTGTGTATACATATCACTTTCACTTAAATATTGCACCACTGCTCTTCTATGATCGTTTCGATCAATTAACACAACTCCACAATTTTTATCTGCCTGTACAAGCTGAAGGTTGTTCTCGCGAAGCCAGGTTCTAAATTCATGAAAACTTTATGTATACAACAGCTAACTGTTCTTTTAAAGTCTTTCTTAACAAACAAGTTAATGTTACGTATCACCTCAGATGTGTTTAATCTGTCTGCACACTCAGGATCAAAGTCCAAAAGAAATCGATACTTGTTACTACACATTCGCCTGAATGAAGTAACCCATCTGTTAACACCGTATGATTGATTGGTTGGTGGATGCTGCAGAAAGTAGGCTTGCCACCCTAGTTTTCTTATATTAGACGATGTAAACCATATAATATCATCCTTCCCTAGACCTGCAGGGATGCAGTAATTAAACCCTAGGTTAATAACGCATTTGAACCTAAACGGTACGTTGGATACTTCCGAAAGATTGATGAATCCCTGGTCCCTGCTGCAGCTGTAGCTTTGAACAGATTGTTTAAAAAATGTCTCTCCTTTTGAGTTTTTGCTTTGACCCTAAAGCACCGCTCCACTTTGTGGCGGAGATGCTTTCGCGACCGCCTCCGTCGTTGAGTACGATTTAGCACTGGAACTGCATTTTGTGATGAACTCCCAGGTTGGCTGGACTGAGTTGCAATTTCCGCATCTAGTTCCCTCCGCAAAATCCCAGATAGCTGTGATGGTGACGATGCCGCATGTGGAGTGAGTTCCTCGTACTGATTTCTTTGGGGCTCCTGATTTTGTAAAACTTCCCGCCCTTCCTCCATAGGTTGACCTTCGCCAAGGTGTGCCTCTTGTCGTAACTGAGCCAATCGCTTAGCTGCACGTTGCCTCTTGGTCAGTCTAGCCATTTTGAGAATCTATACAAAATATATATACAAAAAACACATAATTAGTTAAACTGAAAAAGTATGAACACGTAAAAGATTTATGCTCAAAAAAGTTCTTTGCTTACCAGTCACAAGTACCGATGCGCCTTTGTTGTTGAGGTCTGAGGAAGGTTGGCTGATTTTGGGTATCGGGTTTGGGCTGTCTGCTTCCGGGCAGGATTATTGGCAGGCAGGTGGGTCTGTAAAACAATAAAGTTCCACAATGTAGTTATACTACAGTAAGCTAAGAAGCAAAAATGATGACCGAAACTTAATTAAACGCAGCTGTACGCGCTACCACTGCGCTACGCTGGCTTTCGATTCACGAGCAACCATTGGATAAATCCAATTGGAACAGACCAATAGAAATAGACTGCAAAAGGCGGTCGAAGTAAAAGATATTAGCAAACTTATTAACAAAAACACCACCTTGGTCTTAACCCACCTGTTATTTGCATCAGAATTTAGACAAAAGTGCTAAAATCCTTGCGAAATACAGGAGTGATGCTATAAAATACTCCACAATTGCCAAAAAATCTGCACTCAAAGTGAATCTACGACCAGGGTGGGATTCGAACCCACGACCTTACAGTTACTGCTTTATAAGTTCCGGTTCTATCATACTTTGCTTCGACTTTGTAAGTTATCATGACAAAGATAGCTTACCTAGTTCCTGTCACTCAAAAGACTGCTTGGTTGTGCTCGTTCCACCGATGACTAATACTCCAACTCGAACATCATACTGGGAAACTTCAATCGGAAACTTCCGTCAGAAACTAAAATCGAAACAAAAATTGGAAAAAAAATCGGAAACTTAAATCGAAACTTAAATAGGAAATTTAAATCGGAAATTTAAATCGGAAATTTAAATCGGAAACTTAAATAGGAAATTTAAATCGGAAATTTAAATCGGAAACCTAAATCGGAAATTTTAATCAGAAATCAAGAAAGATTCTTACCTGATTGGTCTGATCCAAGGGCTGCACTCCGTTTCGGGTAGCTGTGGTCTCACCAGAAAAGTCGGGATGAAGGAAGAGTACTGCTAGGTAGCAAGGTCCACTGATGCTTTGATCCCTAAAATCCACGATATTTATACAAAAAGCAAGTATCTAAATTTAGGGACATGTAGCTGTTTCTTTGCTTTTTTCCCCTTAAAAACGTTGAACAAACGTTGACCTCGTTGGGAACGGTATTTTCTTTTATTTGGGTCAGGGTTCTATTTCAGTTTACTAAAACCGTTTTAATACCCTAAAAACGTTTATTTCCCCAAACGAAAGGAAATCCCATGTCCCGTATGTGACCTTAATTTACATAACCGTAATGGTTTATTTTTATCGTATATATACCACGTTGAATTCCAAGCAGGTGTTTGCTGATGTACTGAGTTATGGAAATTTCATCATATTTGGTCAAAAGGCTCTTCCTTACCTAACCCTCATAATTAAAAGTCGCTCGTGAAAGGTTTGACATCCCTATCTAGATTTTAATTGAAACTTGATTAAAAGTTGGATTAAAACTTCAATTAAACTTTGGATTTTATCGGTTTTTATATGTCAGTACATTGCCCGGGGTTTTTGCTTGGACAAAATGGTTAAAAGGGCCATTAGAATGCTGTCATCAAAGCTCAAGTTTTTCTTACATCATTAGACAGAGTTGCGGGCATTTTAATCGAGACTTGATTTGATCTTTGATCAAATTCGGGTTTTCTCGGTTTACCCATGACAGCACTGTTGGCAAATGCTGTACTTTTGTGTAAGTGTTCCCTATGGTCTTTGTCATGTTTTCGCCAGGGGACAAGTTTCTAGATTATGATTTAAAAGACTTACGGGCATTTTAATCGAGACTTGATAACATCTTCCGATCAAAATTTGGTTTTATCGTTTTCCCTACAACAGTGTTATAGAGAGATGCTGTGCTTCATATCTGTGGTCTATATGGTCTGCGTAATTGGTTTTCCAAGTTACAAATAATGGATTGTTATTTGACCGAGTTACGGGCATTTAATCAAAACTTGATTAAACCGTCGATTAAAAAATGGTTTTTATCGGTTTTTGAAGCCCAGTGATGTGCCTCGACCCTCAAGTTCGTACACTGGAGTCTAAGGGTACTTTGCCATGCCTTGATAAAGTTTCGGGATTTTCTTAAAAGGTCTGACAGACTTTAAATGATTTTAATTGAACCTTGATTAAATCTTTGATCAAACTTGGGATTCCATCGATTTTTTGATATCAGTACACTGCCGTCGGGCTCATATAAATGACAGGTGTTCGTTGGATGTATCTCTACGTTGTCCCAAAGCTACAAGTTCCTCGTGTGTCATTTGATCGAGATATGCGGGTTTTAGTCCGAGTCCCGATGGAAATCCGGGTGAGACTTGGAACTTTATCAAATATCCCATGTCGGTACAGTGCCGTTTGGTCCATGTTTGGTCCACCTTTTCCTTGTGGTCATGTTAATGTTGTGTCAAAGTTACAAGTCCCTCGTGTATCATTAGACCTAGATATACGGGTTGTAGTTTGAGTGTGATGGGAATTTTGGAGAAACTTGGGTTTTTATGTGTTACCTAAACGTCTATCTATGCTGTAAATATAACATACGAAGAATTCATTCTTAAAAAACATACGACAGACACGGTATAAGATCAAATACACTTACACCACGTACTGTAGTGTTCTGCTTTATTCCCATATGTGTCCTGAGTGGTCTCTTAGGCCGCTACGCGGCTAACGGGGAGTGCCTTCCTCTATGTGAATTGTAAGCATTCGCCGAACCGTTTCATTCACCTAACCTCAAGCCAGGCGAAGCGCCATAGAGAAAAAGTTCGACCGAGCGAAGACTTGACCGGAACGAATCTTAGAAGAAGAAACGTTCGGAATGTACAATCACATAGAGGAAAGGCACTCCCCTTTAGCCGCGTAGCGGCCTAAGAGACCACTCAGGACCACATATGGGAATAAAGCAGAACACTACAGTACGTGGTGTAAGTGTATTTGATCTTATACCGTGTCTGTCGTATGTTTTTTAAGAATGAATTCTTCGTATGTTATATTTACAGCATAGATAGACGTTTAGGTAACACATAAAAACCCAAGTTTCTCCAAAATTCCCATCACACTCAAACTACAACCCGTATATCTAGGTCTAATGATACACGAGGGACTTGTAACTTTGACCGAACATTAACATGACCACAAGGAAAAGGTGGACCAAACATGGACCAAACGGCACTGTACCGACATGGGATATTTGATAAAGTTCCAAGTCTCACCCGGATTTCCATCGGGACTCGGACTAAAACCCGCATATCTCAGTCAAATGACACACGAGGAACTTGTAGCTTTGGGACAACGTAGAGATACATCCAACGAACACCTGTCATACATATGAGCCCGACGGCAGTGTACTGATATCAAAAAACCGATGGAATCCCAAGTTTGATCAAAGATTTAATCAAGGTTCAATTAAAATCATTTAAAGTCTGTCAGACCTTTTAAGAAAATCCCGAAACTTTATCAAGCATGGCAAAGTACCCTTAGACCCCAGTGTACGAAATAGACGGTCGAGGCACATCACCTGGCTTCAAAAACCGATAAAAACCATTTTTTAATCGACGGTTTAATCAAGTTTTGATTAAATGCCCGTAACTCGGTCAAATAACAATCCATTAATTTGTAACTTGGAAAACCAATTACGCAGACCATATAGACCACAGATAATGAAGCACAGCATCTCTCTGTAACACTGTCATAGGTATCGAGAAAAACCGAATTTTGTTAGAAAGATCTAGTCAAGTTTTGATTAAATGCCCGTAACTCCTTTAAATCATACCCTAGAAACTTGTCCCTTGGCGAACACATGACAAAGACCATAGGAAACACGTACCCAAAATTACAGCATTTGCCATCAGTGCTGTCATGGGTAAAACCGAAAAAAACCGAATTTTGTTAGAAAGATCTAATCAAGTTTTGATTAAAATACCCGAAACTCTGTTTTATCATACTCCAGAGGCTTGTAACTTGACGAACAAATCAAACAGACCATGGGAACACAGTCTATAAAGCACAGCATCTCAATATAGTCCCGTTATCGGGAAATCCATAAAAAGTCAACTTTGATCAAAGATTTAATCAAGTTTTAATTAAAATGCCCGTAACTCTGTCTAATGATGTAAGAAAAACTTGAGACTTGGTGAAAGCATTCTAATGGCCCTTTTAACCATTTTGTCCAAGCAAAAGCCCCAGGGCGCAGTACTGACATAGGAAAAACCGATAAAGTCAAAACTTTAATCAAAGTTTTAATCCAACTTTGAATCAAGTTTCAATTAAAATCCAGAAAGGGTTGTCAAAGCTTTCACGAGCGACTTTTAAGTTCTGATGAAATTTCCTTAACTCATTACATCAGAAGTTCTGATGAAATTTCCCTAACTCATTACATCAGCAAACACCTGCTTGGAATTCAACGTGGTATATATACGCTAAAAATAAACCATTACGGTTATGTAAATTAAGGTCACATACGGACATGGGATTTCCTTTCGTTTGGGGAAATAAACGTTTTTAGGGTATTAAAACGGTTTTAGTAAACTGAAATAGAACCCTGACCCAAATAAACGAAAAAACCGTTTCAAACAAATTAAACGTTTGTTCAACGTTTTTTAAGAGGATTAAAGCAAAGAAACAGCAACATGTCCCTAAATTTAGAGACTTGCTTTTTGTATAAATATCGTGGATTTTAGGGATCAAAGCATCAGTCTGGACCTTGTTACCTAGCAGTACTCTTCCTTCATCCCGACTTTTCTGGTGAGACCTCAGCAACCTGAAACGGAGTGCATCCCTTGGATCAGACCAAACAGGTAAGAATCTTCCTTGATTTCCGATTTAAGTTTCCGATTTATATTTCCGATTCAGGTTTCCGATTTAAATTTCCTATTTAAGTTTCCGATTTAAATTTCCGATTTCCTTTCCGATTTAACTTTCCGATTTTTTTTCCAATTTTTGTTTCGATTTTAGTTTCCGACGGAAGTTTCCGATTGAAGTTTCCCAGTATGATGTTCGAGTTGGAGTATTAGTCATCGGTAGAACGAGCACAACCGAGCAGTCTTTTGAGTGACAGGAACTAGGTAAGCTATCTTTGTCATGATAACTTACAAAGTCGAAGCAAAGTATGATAGAACCGGAACTTATAAAGCAGTAACTGTAAGGCCGTGGGTTCGAATCCCACCCTGGTCGTAGATTCACTTTGAGTGCAGATTTTTTGAAATTGTGGAGTATTTTATAGCATCACTCCTGTATTTGCAAGGATTTTAGCACTTAGTCTAAATTCTGATGCAAATAACAGGCTGGTTAAAACCAAGGTGGTGTTTTTGTTAATATTTTGTTTATTTTACTTCGACAGCCTTTTGCTGTCTATTTCTGTTGGTCTGTTCCAATTGGTATTATCCAATGGTTGCTCGTGAATCGAAAGCCAGCGTAGCGCAGTGGTAGCGCGTACAGCTGCGTTAATTAAGTTTCGATCGTCATTTTTGCTTCTTAGCTTACTGTAGTATAATAACTACATTGTGGAACTTTATTGTTTTACAGAACCACCCGCCTGCCAATAATCCTGCCCGGAAGCAGACAGCCCAAACCCGATTTCCAAATCCGCCAACCTTCCTCACAACTCAAACAACGGCGTATCGGAACTTGTGACTGGTAATTAAAGAACTTTTACGAGGAGAGATTTTTTACTTGTACATACTGTTATAAAAAAACTAATTGTATTTTTTTGTATTTATAGATTCTCAAAATGGCTAGACTGACCAAGAGGCAACGTGCAGCTAAGCGATTGGCTCAGTTACAAGAGGTACACACCTTGAGGGTCTCAATGGACGAAGGGCGGGAAGTTTTACAAATTCAGGGTCCCAAGAAATCAGAGGAACTTACTCCGTATGCGGCATCGTCACCATCACAGCTATCCGGGATTTTGCGGAGGGAACTAGATGCGGAAATTGCAACTCAGTCCAGCCAACCTGGGAGTTCATCACAAATGCAGTTCCAGTGCTAAATCGTACTCAACGACGGAGGCGGTCGCGAAAGCATCTCCGCCACAAAAGTGGAAAGGTGCTTTAGGGTCAAAGCAAAAACTCAAAAGGAGAGACATTTTTTAAACATCTTTTTAAAGCTACAGCTGCAGCAGGGGACCAGGGATTCATCAATCTTTCGGAAGTATCCAACGTTCCGTTTAGGTTCAAATGCGTTATAAAGGGTTTAATTACTGCATCCCTGCAGGTCTAGGGAATTATAATGGTTTACATCGTCTAATATAAGAAAACTGGGTGGCAAGCCTACTTTCTGCAGCATCCACCAACCAATCAATCCTACGGTGTTAACAGATGGGTTACTTCATTCAGGCGAATGTGTAGTAACAAGTATCGATTTCTTTTGGACTTTGATCCTGAGTGTGCAAACAGAATTAACACGTCTGAGTTGATACGTAACATTAACTTGTTTGTTAAGAAAGACTTTAAAAGAACAGTTAGCTGTTGTATACATAAAGTTTTTCATGAATTTAGAACCTGGCTTCGGGAGAACAACCTTCAGCTTGTACAGGCAGATAAAAATTGTGGAGTTGTGTTAATCGATCGAAACGATCATAGAAGAGCAGTGGTGCAGTATATTAAGTGAAAGTGATATGTATACACAAATAACATTGTGTTACTTAAATTATGCAAATTTTTTTGCACAATTTCACAAAAATCCCAAGCAACATAATTCAGTAAGTCTACCAATGTACTCTTCTTAAATTTTCAAAGTCGCTTACTGTTATTTGTGTATACATATCACTTTCACTTAAATATTGCACCACTGCTCTTCTATGATCGTTTCGATCATTAACACAACTCCACAATTTTTATCTGCCTGTACAAGCTGAAGGTTGTTCTCCCGAAGCCAGGTTCTAAATTCATGAAAACTTTATGTAATACAACAGCTAACTGTTCTTTTAAAGTCTTTCTTAACAAACAAGTTAATGTTACGTATCAACTCAGATGTGTTAATTCTTTTGCACACTCAGGATCAAAGTCCAAAAGAAATCGATACTTGTTACTACACATTCGCCTGAATGAAGTAACCCATCTGTTAACACCGTATGATTGATTGGTTGGTGGATGCTGCAGAAAGTAGGCTTGCCACCCTAGTTTTCTTATATTAGACGATGTAAACCATATAATATCATCCTTCCCTAGACCTGCAGGGATGCAGTAATTAAACCCTAGGTTAATAACGCATTTGAACCTAAACGGAACGTTGGATACTTCCGAAAGATTGATGAATCCCTGGTCCCCTGCTGCAGCTGTAGCTTTAAAAAGATTGTTTAAAAAATGTCTCTCCTTTTGAGTTTTTGCTTTGACCCTAAAGCACCTTTCCACTTTGTGGCGGAGATGCTTTCGCGACCGCCTCCGTCGTTGAGTACGATTTAGCACTGGAACTGCATTTTGTGATGAACTCCCAGGTTGGCTGGACTGAGTTGCAATTTCCGCATCTAGTTCCTCCGCAAAATCCGATAGCTGTGATGGTGACGATGCCGCATACGGAGTAAGTTCCTCATACTGATTTCCTTGGGGACCCTGAATTTGTAAAACTTCCCGCCCTTCGTCCATTGAGAGACCCTCTCCAAGGTGTACCTCTTGTCGTAACTGAGCCAATCGCTTAGCTGCACGTTGCTCTTGGTCAGTCTAGCCATTTTGAGAATCTATAAATACAAAAAATAACAATTTTTTATAACAGTATGTACAAGTAAAAAATCTCTCCTCGTAAAAGTTCTTTAATTACCAGTCACAAGTTCCGATGCGCCTTGTTTGAGTTCTGAGGAAGGTTGGCGATTTGGAAATCGGTTTGGGCTGTCTGCTTCCGGGCAGGATTATTGGCAGGCGGTGGTTCTGTAAAACAACAAAGTTCCACAATGTAGTTATACTACAGTAAGCTAAGAAGCAAAAATGACGACCGAAACTTAATTATACGCAGCTGTACGCGCTACCACTGCGCTACGCTGGCTTTCGATTCACGAGCAACCATTGGATAAATCCAATTGGAACAGACCAATAGAAATAGACAGCAAAAGGCTGTCGAAGTAAAAGATATTAGCAAACTTATTAACAAAAACACACCACCTTGTTTTAACAGCCTGTTATTTGCATCAGAATTTAGACTTGTGCTAAAATCCTTGCAAATACAGGAGTGATGCTATAAAATACTCCACAATTCCCAAAAAATCTGCACTCAAAGTGAATCTACGACCACGGGTGGGATTCGAACCCACGACCTTACAGTTACTGCTTTATAAGTTCCGGTTCTATCATACTTTGCTTCGACTTTGTAAGTTATCATGACAAAGATAGCTTACCTAGTTCCTGTCACTCAAAAGACTGCTCTGTTGTGCTCGTTCTACCGATGACTAATACTCCAACTCGAACATCATACTGGGAAACTTCAATCGGAAACTTCCGTCGGAAACTAAAATCGAAACAAAAATTGGAAAAAAAAAATCGGAAAGTTAAATCGGAAACTTAAATAGGAATTTAAATCGGAAATTTAAATCGGAAACTTAAATCGGAAAAATCGAAGAAACTTAAATCGAAATCAAGGAAGATTCTTACCTGTTTGGTCTGATCCAAGGGATGCACTCCGTTTCAGGTAGCTGAGGTCTCACCAGAAAAGTCGGGATGAAGGAAGAGTACTGCTAGGTAACAAGGTCCAGACTGATGCTTTGATCCCTAAAATCCACGATATTTATACAAAAAGCAAGTCTCTAAATTTAGGGACATGTTGCTGTTTCTTTGCTTTAATCCTCTGAAAAAACGTTGAACAAACGTTTAATTTGTTTGAAACGGTTTTTCGTTTATTTGGGTCAGGGTTCTATTTCAGTTTACTAAAACCGTTTTAATACCCTAAAAACGTTTATTTCCCCCAAACGAAAGGAAATCCCATGTCCCGTATGTGACCTTAATTTACATAACCGTAATGGTTTATTTTTAGCGTATATATACCACGTTGAATTCCAAGCCAGGTGTTTGCTGATGTAATGAGTTAGGGAAATTTCATCAGAACTTCTGATGTAATGAGTTAAGGAAATTTCATCAGAACTTAAAGTCGCTCGTGAAAGCTTTGACAACCCTTTCTGGATTTTAATTGAAACTTGATTCAAAGTTGGATAAAACTTTGATTAAGTTTTGACCTTTATCGGTTTTTCTATGTCAGTACTGCGCCCTGGGCTTTGCTTGGACAAAATGGGTTAAAAGGGCCATTAGAATGGCTTTCCACCAAGTCTCAAGTTTTCCTTACATCATTAGACAGAGTTACGGCCATTTAATTAAAAC
>LJIJ01002892.1:0-22858 GCA_001718145.1 Orchesella cincta
CATCTAGTTTTCAACTGCAGTTCACTCTCCATACTCATCATCATCGTCATCATCATCATACTCATTGGTAGCTTCAACAAGCAATACAAAAATGGCTTAGCCTAGCTGGTTCAGCATTTGTAAGCTACATACGATCCAACTAACACTGTTTTCTTAGGCAACTTACTGCGCTGGTTTACATATTCATAATGAATGTCATACATACAATAATTCGTTGAGCTTACATAGAACAATTGTTGAATTTTGATTCGATTGATACTTTTATTATTTCTTTAATCAATTTGTGATTCTAAGGTGCTTGAGACGTTATCAAACATCTGGAATATGTAAGACAATGTCATCTGGTGCGGAAATTACATTTTTGACACCTGGCTAACTTTTACGTCAACTAATACAGAAAACGTCACGGGATATTTTAGAAATTATTTGAAAGGTTCGAAGCTTTTTTAAATATATGTTTTGGAGAAACTTTGAACAAGAAAATGTTCTAATGTATCCACCACAAAATATTTGTTAAGCAGTGAAAATTAGTTCAATTATAACATGTTATGTTGAATGCATTTCATACGTACAAATTAGGAAAACAACAACAACGTTGCATGAATTTAAGTAAAAAAAAGTATTACTTAACAGTTTTTCTTATTAAACAGATCCTTTTATTCTGAAATGTATCAGTATTGAAAGTACTTAACTTACTTCGGAATTCCGAAGATTTTTTCTTTTCTTCGAGCAAAGAAACTGTTATCCACATGAAATTAATGCGTTTTATTGATGTAATTGTATACTAATATTCCGGGATAAATTTTATGCTGCTGATTTTTTAACTTCAAATTAAAAACGTCATAATATTATAAATGCATTTAAATGAACTTCATAGGATCACCGACGTTAATGATGGGTGTGTCATTGTACATATATTAAACACGTATATTTATAGCGTTGTACTTCTACTTAATAAAGTATTCATTTAAGTAGCACCTCTTTAAAAAGAAGTAAAAGTTTTTTTTGTCCCCTGTGATTAATTTTTCATATTATAGCCAAAAGAATGCACAATTATTTAGATGTAACATAATAATAAGATAATAAATGCAACAAAGTACTTTTTATTGGCGCATCTAATTTCCTACTCAGCATTGTCCATATGTATTTATAACTTATAAACAGTTACTCTAAAACAAGTTGACAAAGCAAAGTATAAAAAAATTAAGCTGTGATGAGACATTTGCAATATAATGTTTACAATTATTAACTGTGCCTGCTCCAATATTAATCATGTTTCCTCTGCATTGCTTGCGCAGGTTGAGCAACAAGATTGATGACAACTCTCAATCACTTGGAAAAACTGATAAACACGTTTCTCTCATCATGTCACAGTCCATCATTAAAAATTGCATGATGCATTTAAACAAAAAGCTCGTTTGTTTGGCTAAAAATTACATTTTACTTACTGGAATGATAGCAGTTCCTGATGCTGGACTTTTATTTCAATTCAGTGGCACAAAATCAGTACTGGACTGAAAATGGTATAAAAGCACTGCTTAATAATCCAAAAAGGTATCATTAGCTCTCTTCCCATTTCACTACAACAATCTTACAAACCATTTCAGTGACTCCATCACAAAACCCCGAAAACTCTCAAAATGAAGGCTGTTTTCGTTGCTCTCTTTGCCTCTTCGCGGTCGCTTCTGCTGGATACTTGTCTTCTCCAGTAAGATTTCCTCATCTGGTTACCATACTTCAAAACTAGAATAATATAAAAGCAAGTTTATAAATTCCAATTTTGAAATTTTCAGGTTATCCGTGCATCACCTGTTGCAATTGCTACTGTTCCAATTTACCGCACGCCGCGTTATTTCTGCTTCTCCAATTTCCTATCGAGCTGTCGGTTATGGAGCTGTTGGTGGCGTTTATGGTCGTCGGCTTGGAGGAGTCTACGGTGGAGGTCTTCACGGTTAAATAATTTGAGTTTTCATTCTGAAGAATCCAGTTTAAATTATGAAAGAGATTCCCAATTTGTATTTTTATATGAAAACATCAATAGAACGAAACATGAAATAAAATGAATACGTTTTCGTTTTATTTAACATTTGGGTGTATATAAAACTGTTTAAGGCAACATTTTTTCATGAAGGGTTTCGTCACACATGGAAAGGAGAACCTTATGCAAGTATCTCAATCTCAAGTGGAGTTCTTTTCTTTGTTCATACTTAAAACGTTTTACACTAAGATTGTATAGCACTCTACAGGATGGCTTTTGTAAACGTGGAAGCTCTCCAGTTGTGTCAACTCAACTCAATGCTACAACCAGGTTGGATTGCATTGCTTGTGGAAACTGTATTACTATTACGATTTATTTTCGTATTACATGCATTTTATTTTCAGTTAATACTTACGATTAGTTTAATTACAAATTGTGAAGACGTATACCGAAAATTTATATATCACCCCTCTCAAATCAAAGCTCATTATCATGATTTTTTAACGCAAAACTTGGAAACGCAATTTTTCAACTATTTTGATGTACTTTGTTGAACTTAATAGTTGATATAAGCGTTGCGCAAACATTCTGGAGGATTGACGTTGCATAGAGTATGCTTTAAAGTTAGGTCTGACAGTGGGTTTCACACTTAACTCAATATCACAGGGAAGTTGTATTGCTTCATGAAAAACTAATCGTAGCCATAGCTTACTTATTCCTGTTGCACACGATACCATTCTGCCATGTATCGTAACGTAGTATACAATTTTCAGGCTGTAGTTTACTCCTAGCTTTAGGAAAGCAGTACAGAAAGTGTGTAGCGTACCTAGTTGGTTTACATTTATGAACAAGTTTTCCTTTCAATGATATATAGCTTACCTAGTTCAAGTTCTGCTTGCACTGCACTGGTTTGTGTGTCAGTAGTAGCAAAAGCAACCCGATGAAGTAAGGAGAATACTTTACATTGCATTACAACAGGTTCGGACACGGAATATACATAACTTACACATGTGGAAGAATATATGAAGGAAAAGTATAGTATGCATTTAATATTGTGAACTTACTCTTTTAAGTTTACTTAGGCTCTCCAGTTCTCAAGAACAGAGACCCAAGTGCATGTCTTGTATTCACTTATTCACAAACAAAATAAATTTTATTTTCACAGAAATTTTATTGTTCATAAAAAGCACGTTGGTAAAATATAAAAAACTAGTAATTTTATTTTGAGCAATTTCTTTACAATATTACCTTCTAATTGCAATATTAAATAGTTTCAGACCTTACCAATCATTGGCATTTTATGGGGACGATGGAATCTGATGTGAAAGAAGAAATGGCCTGCTTTGTTTCTGATGGAGTTTAAAGTCAAGCACATCCAAAATTATGGAGTATTTTCACAAGTTGATGATGAAATTGAACGGATAAAAGCCGGTAAGTGAAACGTTGTCTCAGTCACAATATCTTATCCCCATATTAACACTGTATAAATTCTACATAATTACTTTTTGCTGGTTTTAGCTTTACATTCGGCATGAATGTTGCGAGCCAAATTCCTGATGATGATGATGCTGATGGGAAACCCAATGCAAATAATTCAGCAGTACGCGAACGTCTGGTTAAACACCCCATATGAACAGACAGCAGCATTCTTGGCAATGACAATTTACGTATTATGAAGCAGCACTGCGGAATCGGTACGCCATTTCAAAATGATGTTACTGAATATTCAATGTTAACCTAATTTCACTCATTTTTTGTCATTCTTACAGATATGTATCACCGTGTTTGAAAATTGCTCACAAAATCCAGATTGAATACAACAAAACTTTGATAAAGACTTCATAATATTATTAATTTATATCGCTAGCACTTCATATATGATTTTTACATTATGCAATGATGTACAACAAAATGTTAGTCATTGAAATGTAGTCGCAGTAAACTCCAAATATGTTAGCGCTAACGTAGTAATTGCAATTGCTAAGAAAATGTAATTTTTTTAAAATGGTTTGTATGATTAATATGAAATGAATGTAACTACGTTAAGTATAAGCATTTCTTCTACTGCAATAGATGAAATGTCAGCTAACTATCACCAAATGGTGAAATGTATCGGTGTTGGATTTGAACAAATTGTTACATGATAATGTATCGAAATTCTGAAGGAGATTGAGGTAGATCTTGGGTTGAATTAAGAGATATCGGAATCTGTGCGATTTACATTTTAACTCTTTCACATAAAGCACCAAAACTATTAGTTGGCTATAAATTTAAATGTTGTAACTTGCACTGTGAATGCATTTAAAAATTAGTAGTAGAAAAGTTATTCATGAAAATTGTTATAAATTTAATGAATACTATGAGTTGTGAACACAAGCAAGCATGGTATATTTATGCAGAAAATGAAGGTACAAATTCTGTATTTTTAACTGATTTAATCTTGTAAAAAATTGTTATTAATGTCAGACGAGAACTTGTAAGTGGAACTGGACATATAATTATCTATCAGATTTGTTTTCTGTTTAATTTCCGAAATGGAAATATTAAATAAAGGGACGTTTGAAGTTACAGCTACAAACTCGAACGTATGGTTTGAGTGGCAGATACTAAAGTTTATAGTTATGAAAGTATTTAATTTTGAAAAATGTTTATTGATTCAGTAAAATACCAACCTTACTACCGTACATACTAATTTTTATGTCATTTATTTGTTCTAACCTGGCAGTAAATTATCACTGCAAAAATGTCTAATTATTTAGGCTATTTTCATATTAAGTCGTTCAACAAAGCATGTTAAGGTAGCATTACGTGTGTGAAGATGATTTCAAAAAAACAATGCAGGTTCCGTGCTTTAAAATTGCTCCTGATTACAAAATCAGCTTTTATACAAGTAGTTCAATTAACCAAATGTAATTTAGCTTACTTAGGAAGCAATTATGCACAAACATGAGTAAGCAGTAAGCGCTTAAAACGGCCTTTTCATTATTTCATCACAAGCATACTTCTGTTTTGACAGCAGCTAAACACCACAGCACCGTTGACTGGGACAGTGCATTTACCGGCATAGCTCTAAATTTCAGGATGTTTCTTCCTTGTTCAGTTGCACTGGTTACTATCAGCAAAGCAAAACACATTTCCCCTACCTGTCACTACGGTATATACATACTATAATATGCACGCTTTTCTATATAATAAATGCTTATTTTTAGGTATATGTATCGTAAAACATGATGTTGAAGCTGGAAAGTCTTTACTTTTGAGTAAGCTGGAGATGCTTTGGGTTTTTGTAGCACTTCACTCTTACTACATGTTTTTTAGCCGATACATATACCTAAAATATAAGCATATTATATAGAAAGGTGCATATTATATGTATGTATATACCGTAGTGAAGTGTAGGGGGAAATGTGTTTTGCTTTTGATAGTACCAGTGCAACTGAGCAAGGAAGAAACATCCTGAAATTAGAGCTATGCCGGTAAATGCACTGTCCCAGCCAACTGTGTTGTGGTATTTGCTGCTGTCAAAACAGAAGTATGCTCGTGATGATCATAATGAAAGGCCGTCTTAACGCTTACTGCTTACTCATGTTTGTGCATGATTGTTCCTAAGTAAGTAAATTACATTTGGTTAATTGAATAATGTATAAAAGCTGATTTTGTAATCAGGAGCAATTTTAAAGGACGACAGCTAGCATTGTTTTTATTGAAATCATCTTCACACACGTAATGCTGCCTTAATATGCTTTGTTCGACGACTTCTTATAAAAATAACTAAATAATTAGACATTTTGCAGTGATAATACTGCCAGGTTAGAACAAATAAATGGACATAAAAATAGTATGTACGGAAGTACTTTGGTATCTTACTGAATCAATAAACATTTTTCAAATTAAATACTTTCATAACTATAAACTTTAGTATCTGCACTCAACCATACGTTCGAGTTTGTAGCTGTAACTTCAAAACGTCCCTTTATGTTAATATTTCCATTTCGGAAATTAAACAGAAACAAATCTGATAGATAATTAATATGTCCAGTTCCACTTACAAGTCTCGTCTGACATTAATAACTATTTTGCTCAAGATGAAATCAGTTAAAATACAGAATTTGTACCTTCATTTCCATGCATAATAAACCGACAGGCTAACTTGTGTTCACAACTCATAGTATTCATTAAATTTTATACAATTTTCATGAATAACTTTTCTACTGCTAATTTTTAAATGCATTCACAGTGCATAGTTACAACATTTAAATTTATAGCCAACTAATAGTTTTGGTGCTTTATGTGAAGAGTTAAAATGTAAATCGCACAGATTCCGATATCTCTTAATTCAACCCAAGATCTACCTCAATCTCCTTCAGAATTTCGATACATTATCATGTAACAATTTGTTCAAAATCCAACACCGATACATTTCAGCATTTGGTTGATAGTTAGTGACATTTCATCTATTGCAGTAGAAGAAATGCCTAATACTTTACGTAGTTACATTCATTTCATATTAATCATACAACCATTTTAAAAAATTACATTTTCTAGCAATTGCAATTACTACGTTAGCGCTAACATATTTGGAGTTTACTGGACTACATTTCAATGACTAACATTTTGTTGTACATCATTGCATAATGTAAAATCATATATGAAGTGCTAGCGATATAAATTAATAATATTATGAAGTCTTTATCAAAGTTTTGTTGTATTCAATCTGGATTTTGTGAGCAATTTTCAAACACGGTGATACATATCTGTAAGAATGACAAAAAATGAGTGAAATTAGGTTAACATTGAATATTCAGTAACATCATTTTGAAATGGCGTACCGATTCCGCAGTGCTGCTTCATAATACGTAAATTGTCATTGCCAAGAATGCTGCTGTCTGTTCATATGGGGTGTTTAACCAGACGTTCGCGTACTGCTGAATTATTTGCATTGGGTTTCATCAGCATCATCATCATCAGGAATTTGGCCTCGCAACATTCATGCCGAATGTAAAGCTAAAACCAGCAAAAAAGTAATTATGTAGAATTTGATACAGAGTTAATATGGGGATAAGATATTGTGACTGAGACAACGTTTTCACTTACCGGCTTTTCCGTTCAATTTCATCATCAACTTGTGAAAATACTCCATAATTTTGTATGTGCTTGACATTAAACTCCATCAGAAACAAAGCAGGTCGTTTCTTTTTCACATCAGATTCCATCATCCCCATAAATGCCAATGATTGGTGAGGTCTGAAACTATTTAAATTGCAATTAGTGGTAAGTATTGTAAAGAAAATTGCTCAAAATAATATTACAGTTTTTTTATATTTTACCAACGTGCTTTTATGAACAATAAAATATCTGTGAAAATAAAATTTATTTTGTTTGTGAAGAAGTGAATACAATACATGCACTTGGGTCTCTTGTTCTTGAGAACTGGAGAGCAAGTAAACTTTAAAGAGTAAGTTCACAATATTAAATGCATACTATACTTTTCCTTCATATATTCTTCCACATGTGTAAGTTATGTATATTCCGTGTCCGGACCTGTTGTAATGCAATGTAAAGTATTCTCTTTACTTCATCGGGTTGCTTTTGCTACTACTGACACACAAACCAGTGCAGTGCAAGCAGAACTTGAACTAGGTAAGCTATATATCATTGAAAAGGAAAACTTGTTCATAAATGTAAACCAACTAGGTACGCTACACACTTTCTGTACTGCTTCCTAAAGCTAGGAGTAAACTACAGCTGAAAATTGTATACTACGTTACGATACATCGCAGAATGGTATCGTGTGCAACAGGAATAAGTAAGCTATGGCTACGATTAGTTTTTCATGAAGCAATACAACTTCCCTGTGATATTGAGTTCAGTGTGAAACCCACTGTCAGACCTAACTTTAAAGCATACTCTATGCAACGTCAATCCTCCAGAATGTTTGCGCAACGCTTATAATCAACTATTAAGTTCAACAAAGTACATCAAAATAGTTGAAAAATTGCGTTTCCAAGTTTTGCGTTAAAAAATCATCACAATGAGCGTTGATTTGAGAGGGGTGATAAATAATTTTAGGGTATACGTCTTCACTATTGTAATTACACTAATCGTAAGTATTAACTGAAAATAAAATGCATGTAATACGAAAATAAATCGTAATAGTAATACAGTTTCCACAAGCAATGCAATCCAACCTGGTTGTAGCATTGAGTTGAGTTGACACAACTGGAGAGCTTCCACGTTTACAAAAGCCATCCTGTAGAGTGCTATACAATCTTAGTGTAAAACGTTTTAAGTTGAACAAAGAAAAGAACTCCGCTTGAGATTGAGATACTTGCATAAGGTTCTCCTTTTCCATGTGTAGACGAAACCCTTCATGAAAAATGTTGCCTTAAACAGTTTTATATACACCCAAATGTTAAATAAAACGAAAAACGTATTCATTTTATTTCATGTTTCGTTCTATTGATGTTTTCATATAAAAATACAAATTGGGAATCTCTTTCATAATTTAAACTGGATTCTTCAGAATGAAAACTCAAATTATTTAACCGTGAAGACCTCCACCGTAGACTCCTCCAAGCCGACGACCATAAACGCCACCAACAGCTCCATAACCGACAGCTCGATAGGAAATTGGAGAAGCAGAAATAACGCGGGGTGCGGTAAATTGGAACAGTAGCAATTGCAACAGGTGCTGCACGGATAACCTGAAAATTTCAAAATTGGAATTTATAAACTTGCTTTTATATTATTCTAGTTTTGAAGTATGGTAACCAGATGAGGAAATCTTACTGGAGAAGACAAGTATCCAGCAGAAGCGACCGCGAAGAGGACAAAGAGAGCAACGAAAACAGCCTTCATTTTGAGAGTTTTCGGGTTTTGTGATGGAGTCACTGAAATGGTTTGTAAGATTGTTGTAGTGAAATGGGAAGAGAGCTAATGATACCTTTTTGGATTATTAAGCAGTGCTTTTATACCATTTTCAGTCCAGTACTGATTTTGTGCACTGAATTGAAATAAAGTCCAGCATCAGGAACTGCTATCATTCCAGTAAGTAAAATGTAATTTTTAGCCAAACAAACGAGCTTTTTGTTTAAATGCATCATGCAATTTTTAATGATGGACTGTGACATGATGAGATAAATGTGTTTATCAGTTTTTCCAAGTGATTGAGAGTTGTCATCAATCTTGTTGCTCAAGCTGCGCAACAATGCAGAGAAACATGATTAATATTGGAGCAGGCACAGTTAATAATTGTAAACATTATATTGCAAATGTCTCATCACAGCTTAATTTTTTTTATACTTTGCTTTGTCAACTTGTTTTAGAGTAACTGTTTATAAGTTATAAATACATATGGACAATGCTGAGTAGGAAATTAGATGCGCCAATAAAAAGTACTTTGTTGCATTTATTATCTTATTATTATGTTACATCTAAATAATTGTGCATTCTTTTGGCTATAAATATGAAAAATTAATCACAGGGGACAAAAAAAACTTTTACTTCTTTTTAAAGAGGTGCTACTTAAATGAATACTTTATTAAGTAGAAGTACAACGCTATAAATATACGTGTTTAATATATTATGTACAATGACACACCCATCATTAACATCGGTGATCCTATGAAGTTCATTTAAATGCATTTATAATATCATGACGTTTTTAATTTGAAGTTAAAAAATCAGCAGCATAAAATTTATCCCGGAATATGAGTATACAATTACATCAATAAAACGCATTAATTTCATGTGGATAACAGTTCTTTGCTCGAAGAAAAGTTGCATGGCACTGGAAAAATCTTCGGAATTCCGAAGTAAGTTACGTACTTTCAATACTGATACATTTCAGGATAAAAGGATCCGCTAATAAGAAAAACTGTTAAGGTAATAATTTTTTTACTTAAATTCATGCAACGTTGTTGTTGTTTTCCTAATTTGTACGTATGAAATGCATTCAACATAACATGTTATAATTGAACTAATTTTCACTGCTTAACAAATATTTTGTGGTGGATACATTAGAACATTTTCTTGTTCAAAGTTTCTCCAAACATATATTTAAAAAGCTTCGAACCTTTCAAATAATTTCTAAAATATCCCGTGACGTTTTCTGTATTAGTTGACGTAAAAGTTAGCCAGGTGTCAAAAATGTAATTTCCGCACCAGATGACATTGTCTTACATATTCCAGATGTTTGATAACGTCTCAAGCACCTTAGAATCACAAATTGATTAAAGAAATAATAAAAGTATCAATCAAAATCAACAATTGTTCTATGTAAGCTCAACGAATTATTGTATGTATGACATTCATTATGAATATGTAAACCAGCGCAGTAAGTTGCCTAAGAAAACAGTGTTAGTTGGATCGTAGCTTACAAATGTGAACCAGCTAGGCTAAGCCATTTTTGTATTGCTTGTTGCAGCTACCAATGAGTATGATGATGATGACGATGATGATGAGTATGGAGAGTAAACTGCAGTTGAAACTAGATGTAAAGGTAGCATATGTCAATGCGATATGTAGAGAGCAAGTGAGAGGTTCGCTGTGAGAAATAATTTAAGCAAAGCAATAGATATTTATCTATGCATTTATTATTCATCCTTCAGAATGCAATGCGGTTTAGTTATAACGATCATCTACTATGATGTATGATGAGCAAATTACAACGCCATCATCATTATTGTTGTAATGACATTAGTGACATGCTGATACTCTTGACTAATATAGGTTATTAAAATGTTTGACAAAAATTTATGCAGAGAAACTTGATTGACATAGGCTATAATCATGAAGATTGCAATGAAGATACAACAAATTCTCACATTCTTTAACCTATTTCACATTATTAACAGCTAGCTCTGCATTGTCACCTTGTTTTGGAGTACGTGTTTACATGAATACGCATGCACAATGGTGAGTTGAGAATTTGCAGCACCCACAAGTAAATAGTTTTTCTGCATATATATTTTTTTTAAATTTTATGATAAACTCAATCATTTTATATTTTGTGTATAAAATTAACAAAAAAAAGACAATCACATATTACAAAATATTCAGAAATTAGTGAAAAAGTTTCTAAACTCTACAATGCTGATAAAAGCAATGTTTAACAAGCCTAGCGGTATCTGTCTGTATGTAATTACATAATGGCACAAAACATTTTGTGTACTACATACATACATACATGTGTGGTTTATATCTGTTTGATTTATAAAACCAATAATTATCATAAACCTAACGAGTTATCAGTGACTCGACTAAAATTCAATGAAATATAATGACATATTTCATTTCAAGTGTCTCATTTGTAATGTTTGAAAACAATGTGCCCAAATCACCGATACATTATTGCATGACATGATATACATTGTATTTCCAACGAAACAAATAATCCTAAATTAAATTTACACACCTGTTTACATCATCAAGTATGCATATAAAAGTAATATATTACGTATTTACATAACTAACTGAAACATATTATCGCTTAACAAGTTTTGAGTACAAAATTCCGGAAATAAAATAAGTTATGTAGATACAAAATTTATCGTCAAAGGTCAATTATAAGATTTTAAGTATCCACAATTCCAAATTAAAACCATTTCAATACGAATGCATTTCAGCATTGAATATTTCTATTATATAAAAAGTGTGAATTTAAATTAACAAAAATATGGCAAGTAGTGTCGTCGCACTCTACTTCAGTTGTAGGTACAAACACATTAAAAGAGGCATTATAAATCCGAACAATCATCGCAACTTACCGAATATTTTGTGTGTAGTTAGCTCAAATCCAATCTATTTCGTGTTACAGAAGTTTTTAAATATATTACACTAATATCTTTGAACCTTGTAAAACATACATTTGTTTTACGAAGTGTATATTCATATAAATGTGTACGATTACGTATCCCTCTATCAGAAACACTTTTATAATACAATTGCAGTCAGGCACACATTTGTTGCCGTTTAGTTGTCGTTTTTAAACAACAAGAGCATTAGCATTATTTTATCTCATATATTCATCTACAATTAGTTAGATAAACCAACGTGGTAATGTCATGAAATGACTTTGTTTTCACTATTATAAAGTATTATATTTGTACAGGACATGAAATTACATTTTTCAAACCTGTTGGTATTTGAGTCATGCTGAACAAATGTTTGTGGCTATCCAAATAGAAGTGAGCTGTCTAAAAATTACGTTAGTACTCAATTATTCACGGAAATACATTTTCCGAAGAACTAAAAATATTTTAAAGGCACAAAACACGTAAATAGCTTTCAACACTGACAAAAGCTCTTCTTTGACATTCATACGTTTATGTTCATCATATAAATTGCGAATGCTATCATTAGCTAGCTTATTACTAATTAAAATTGTTACAATAATAATATTGACTGCTTAGATACGAACTATAAAATCGAACTACAAAATAAAAAACGAATACATTATCCGTAAGTGTACTATTTTCATCAAATACGAGCTACAATAATTTTTAAATGTGTCTTGTGACATAGAAGTGCCTAGTTCCTATTATCTTCATCCCTGATTGTATATTCCGGCATGTGTTCCACCCTATTTTGAAATTGCAATCTGAATAAAAATCATCAGATAAAAAAACTATATCTACGAAATATAATACAACATAGAAGACTGAAACTTACCTTTATTTATTGATAAAGAATGCCCTTGCCCTTTGCACCTTGTTGTTCTTCTTAACATCATACTCATCGTGGATGATTAATTATCATAGAATTTAGAGTTTCCGATCGACCCAACGTACGTCCTGGATTGGATTTTCTTTTCATAGCTAGATAAAATTGATCAGAGTTTAATTCGCCTTTTACTTGTATTTCGGTACCAAATAAAAATACAATATATTTAACAGCTATTAAAAGTAGAATTACCTCTAATCTTGAATTTGCTCTCGTTTGTCCACAATCATAGTCGCAAATTATTTTCGGTGTTGTTAAATTTTTTCCGTGGTCACTTGTAGTTTCGTGACTAAAAAGTTGCCTACTTATTTAAAGTTCTCACATAATCATTTAAATTTGTATTTAGTAATAGTGTGCACAAATGCACATCAAAATTCATTCTACCACTCTAAATATTGGTAGAGAAAACGGAACAAAAGTTATTATTTTCTTGCACACACTAGTATACCACATATTCAAGTGGATTTTCAACCGATGAAAAATAAAATACACAGAATGGCATGGAAAATATATACATATATTTCAAACACAAAACAGATGTGGGATACTCACGATATTTTAGTATGGCTTGTGTAACTCTGAGGAATGTAGTTTGGTTGTGCCTGAGATTTGAGAGTATCTCTTCTACTGTGAGTATGTGCTTGCTTCTCCACCAAAGTATGTATAGTATTCATTCCATATCAATGCAATGCAGACTGGTTGGAAAGAGATAGAGTCGCGATGATGGCATAAGAAACAAAGACTCGTCTTTCTTGTGCATCATATTTCATCATGAAAAATGTTATGCAGAGTTGATATCATGACTGCGTCAGTTGCGTATGTGTTTTTTTACAAAAATAATAATATGGTTGGTAATTTATAATATAAAATGGGAATCAATTTGTGTGTTGTTCTCAATTTTTTTACCCGATTGAAAAAAATGCTTATTTTATTGGTAAATTTGAGTATGTGAGGTGAAAACCACGATTAGTAATACCACTGTCAGTTTTAAAGCGTAACATTAGCAAATCATCACTAGTGAGAATTTGTAGGTGACATTTCCACAAACGTAGTCCTCGCCACTGCATAATAGAAAGTGTTAACAAAATGAATTTTTGTGAAATTCCCTTACTTTTACGTATATCTTAATTGCCTCGTTCCTTCATGCATCCAACCTAAAGTTGAATTAAATCTGTAGATTCTTATAATATCAAAGCAGCTGTCGTGCTCTAAATCGTCCTTCTGTAAGTGACAAGCTGAATGCTGTATATTTTTCGGCGGTGCAAAAACAAACATGATATAATGTTTTGAATCTGGAGATAAACTACTCAACCCGTAATTTCTTGATAGGCTATTAAAAATCCGCTTGAATTGGTAACATTTGAGCCACTATAATAAGTGGGAACTAAAAGAGCAGATGAATCCAAATTTACGATTCCTAAACCAGTACTAAGTTAGAAACAAAGTTTAGTAACAAAAATATTCAAATTAGACTTAACAAATTAATTAAGCAGTTTTACATTTGGATGTCGGAGACAACAGCCGTCGTTTCAGAAAGACATGTAGCTTTTATCCCAGTGTTTCCCAAACCTGTCTGTAGTCCAAACGAAACTACTTCTACTGTGTAGCTGGAAGCAAACTGTGATTTGATTGACCAAACACAACGTCCTTGAGCGGAAATCGTAATCAACTTCGTAGGAAATTGAGCCCATGATTTTACTAAGGTGACCATCACATGCAACATAAGTTGGTTGGCTGCACCCAACTTAATTTTGACTCGTGATAGTTCAAACGTTATAATTAGTAATAATTGTTACCGAAAATACATTTTTCCAACAGTCAAAAATATTTTAGAATTACAATTACAATAATGAAAGGGTAACTGTATTATGACATAATTTTCAAACCATCACATACTATAAGTATTGATAGAAACACTTTTACATGAACAATTACACTATTTAATGCGCCTTCAGTTTTTATCTTAAATTTGTACCAGCATTTCTCCCATGTTTGCGGTTACCTGAAAAAATTATAGTACGGTCAACTAACTAAGCAAGTCTGAAAACACATTTTCAAATTAAAAGTTACTTTTGGATTAGTTCGGGATATTTTTCTTTAGAATTTTATTGACGTCATCCTCATCATCACGGAAATTAGACTTGGTATGATTCATATCCAATTCGCTTTCTGCATTGGTTTTAATTAGGAACTAATAAGTTATAAATATTTGTTTATTGTTGTTTTTATTTCATCACGATGAGAATACATACCTTAGAACCTCCAGTTTGACGTCAATTTCACCTCCCTAAGTTAGTTCCAGTTATAGCATTTGCGATGTTCATACATACATACGTTCATACACGTATATTTAGACAATTTTTATTTTGCCAAATATCGCAAATAAACGTTACTTGAAGAACATTACCAAATGCACATCAAATTTCATACAGTTGTAAAGAGGGATGAAACGAAGTGCTTATTCTGTCAACCCCAATTTCAGCTTTGTAATAATGAATACTCCAGAGCGTCAAGGAAAAGTGAAATGACAGTAAAGTATGTGATGGAAATGCGTTGTCTCAACGCTTCAGCACAATTCAGGTTTCAGATATACACATAATTCTATTCGCTTGAGTCAAGTGAATTTACTCAATGAAAATAATGGCAAAAATTCCTCAAAACGTCCGGATGTCCGCTTTTGTCCATGTTGGTCGCAGTGTGCCACTGCCTACAAAATATTCCAATGCAATAACGATCGCTTACTTGGTGGATTCGAAATATGGCTTAATATTTTTCTACGCTCAGATCGGCTTCTCTCTCCAGTTCTCACTAAACATAGGGTAAAACTGATAGAATGCACATCTCCATATAAGCCTTATGGACTGCGATTATTTGACATCATGACGTACCATCTTTCTATATATATTACAGATTTTTAACTGAACTGAATTGCGGTCAAACTGAACATTGATATCGGCAAGTTCTGAGATCGCCTCCGATTGTAAAGGATTCTGTACAGATACTAAAGAGATATGGTACGGCAAGAGTAAAACAATCGACATATATTTCAAGCTTACAGGACATTCTAGTTCTATTTAAGTTCTTTGTCACTAACAATCCAGAAAAATGTACACATTAAGTATTTAACGCGATACAGCTGGATGATGGTTTTTCTTTTTGGTTTAATTAAGATAGTAGATATTTATGGGACCGTGGTGAGTCCGGGGGTCAGAGCCCCACGGCTAACAAGTAATCAAAAATTTTCAGCGGAAGATTTTGGGCTCCCTCACCGGAAGATTTTCATGGTCAAGAAGATTTTGCAGGCCTGCGCTTGACTTACATGGCTCTGGTGGTGATATAAAACGCAAAGCATAGCTGTATATTGTAGCTTGGTTGGGCTTGAGGCTTGAGTGAGAGCTTTTGCTTTCAGCTTCTGCACACAAAGTAAATGGCATTGTGTGTTCTGGGACCTCCAATGCAATGTAAGGTTGGTTACAAGTGCTATAGTCATCATAAGCCCAAGAAACAAAGACTTTTCGTTTATGTTCATCATCCTTTTCATGAAAGATTGAAGTATTCATACAGGTTTCTCATAGTACAATGTAAAATTATATCTTACACTCCAGCTGTAATTCCATGCTGCATCAACTGCAAACTCTATGCATACACCTTCTAATTCTCATAAACATTTCATTTTACTGTTAAAAGTGAAAATAAAAATGTCAAAATCAAACTTTAAAATTTGAAAAATTTATTTTATTTATGAAACTGTGAAACCAAATGAGGAGTTCTTACTGGAGATTTTTGGGATTGTAATGAAATCACAGAAGAGTTTAGGATTGTGATAATGGAATAGAAAGAGAGTAAGTGATGCTCTTTGGGATTCAGAGCGGAGCTTTCATACAGTTTAATTTAAAATTAAACATTGTCGTTTAAACTACATTTATAACAAAAAGGTTTTTGCTAAGAAGAAAGATTTTATAGAAAAAAATTAACATAGCTTTTCATTCTGCGCGAACGACACAGAGTTTATTACTGCATGAAGACACGACTCGCTGCAAAAAATGTTGCATCTTGGCTTGTCTCTATATCTTTTGTGGTTGTTTGCTCTTCAACTTGATTGCAAATAAATGCAGCACTGCAATACATGACATAGTGCAGGCAAGCCTGTCCTTTGTTCTTGAACTTGTTAAGGTGGGCAGTGCAATTGCAATTGACAGGTTTTTTAGCTCTGTATTGATCAATATCATTATCATCAAATCATACTTTGCTTTGTCTGGCAGCCATTTAAGAAGTAATAAACTGCATTTAATAAAATTTTATGTGGATTTATTCTGATGAAGGAAGCTGGTATCGCCCATATAATAAAGTTATTTTTATTATTTATTTACTACCTGTCCAGCAACTTGACCATACAATTCAATCACTTTATCTTTGTTTGCTGGATAAATAAAAATTAAATACGACCTTTTTAAGCGTCAAATTATGGCACAAGCATCACTTGAATGAACATGCGTTGCTATTTAATGCACATATACGTAATTATTGTGACTGACACTGACACTCCACATATTGATTTTCAAAAATTAGCATGGATTTTAAATTTACCATAATAAATTGCAGTATGTTATGTTATGAACTTATCTCTAGCTTCAATTTCTTATGGTTTGAATTTTCTTCAGTGTATGTACTTACTCAAAAGCTTCAAAAAGGATTAAAAAAACTGGCGACAAATTTGTTGAGTATATGAACCATCTTTTGTTTAATTACAGTTTGTAATAATAAGCAGGAACATGTGAAATACAACTGCAAGTAAATTTAACGTTATTTCTGTTTTTAAATACTTCAAGTTGAATCTTAGATAAATTCCTATTTAAGCAACTTTTATGTCAACTAATTCACGCCGTCTTTATTTATATTAGTTTTGGCAGCAAAATAGTGGTATAATTTAATTACATCCTCTGTAGTAAATATAGTTTACTGATATATTGTGGGAATTCAAACGGATATGAAAAATGCAACTGAGCATACAATGTACCTATAAATTTCAGGTTTGTATCAGTCAATAAAATGCAGAGGAATTTAGTAGTAGAATTTAAAGACTATTCAGTCATATTATTTTTTTGTTGAATTGGTTGGTGTTCATTCATAAATACAAAAATAAAATTGGGGTTTCATAATTTAGTAGATTTTTCGAATTGGCAAATGGGGTAATTCGGGCAAAACTTGAACAGAGTGATTATTTAACCGATGAGTGGGCCCCCATAGGCAAGTCCTCCCCCCATAAACTCCACCAAGACCTCCATATGCCACTGGACCAACTGCACCATATGATATAGCAGGTCCAGCGAGAACTGGAGCTGCGCGGTAAGCTGGAACAGCCGCGACCACAGGGGCAGCGCGGAGAACCTACAGAAGTTAAGAATGTAAATTAAGAAAATTGTAATCGTCTCCAAGGAATTTGGTAAACAAAAGTTAAAGGTCTTACTGGGGCCACAGCAACTGGAGCGGACAAGTATCCAGCAGAGGCGACAGCGAAGAGAGCGAAAAGGGCAACGCAAACAGCCTTCATTTTGATTGGGTTTTGGATTTGTGATGAAATCACAGGAGATATTTTGAGTGTTGATAAGAGGTTGGGAAGAGAGCTAATGATACTATTTGGAAGCTTGAGCTGGGCTTTTATACAATTTGACCAACGTGCAAATTCAATAATTCCTTCCACGTCAATTTAGTGCAACAATACAGCTCACTTGCAAAAGCATAAAGGTTGAGTGAGCTTGGCATCTTTCTTATGCAAATTGAGAACTTGACAAAAAATGAGTAACTTTTTTTCCAACTTGCAACAACTTTGCACTATCATTTATTGATTCTTTGTTGGTGCGTTGGTTTACTGTTACACGTGATTACTTGAGCTTCCTTACATTGGGACATGAGTGAAGCAATCAAGATACCGTTTTTGTTTGATCTCGGTGGTCTAGTCGCAATTCTCATAAAATTAGCACAGACGAGGCTGTAAAACAACCTTATAAAAATGCACATTTTTAATAAGATGCCACTGGAAACATAATGTTGCGAGCAGCAAGTCAACATGTAATCAAACAGCCAGATGTAAGAAGTGCCCTGTAGGCGTCATAACATGTCGATAAATTTGGAAACTCAAGCCAAGCTAACCTTTGCTTTGTCTCCGTGTTATGATTTCATTGCCAGGCGTCATACTCAATCATTCAAGCAAATCAACACGTTATTTTTTCACATTTATTGCTTGGAATATTACAGTTAAATTTCTGCGTATTAAATATGTCAATTGATATTTTAATATATTTTGGGATTTTGGATTACGTTTAACCAATAAAACTTGCTGTTAAAATTTTGAAAGTTTAAAGAACTGCTTATAAACGGTTTGTTAACACACTTATAGAACTCAGAAACAATAATAAACTCAAAAATTTCCAGTCCGGAATCGATGTATAAAAGTACCCCATTTTATGCAGAATAATTCAATTTATCCACAATTAGGTAAAAAGTGATGATTGCAGCACTTTGTATGAATCGCGTTTCGAGGAGTTCAACACTGCATCCATATCATCATCAACTCCTCCGCAACTGACTTTGGCATGACAATCCAATATGACCGTGACTGGTGAGTGTGGATCTTGTTTCCTGTATTTCAAATATGCTGAGGGGATCTGCAAAAATCATAATTACCAAACTTGCTACTCATGGTCTTATCGGGAGTCAGCGCTGTTACCAACGATTACCACAACGATGCCAACAATTATGGCTACTCAGGCTTACGATACGCATACGACCAATAACTTTTGTAAATGTTGATATTTAATTTATTACCTTTTGTTACAGTTTCGCATTGTATAAATACAGATGTAAACGCGAGTTATTAAAAATCGGGGTATAGAGAAAATTACTACTTCATTTTTTGTTAGTACAGCAGCATCTATTTTCATTCAACCGTCCCATTTACAATATTGATCAACCGTTTTTTACGCAAGGATCTTCGAAATAGAAGGAATACAAAAAGAAAAACGACAATGACACCTTTTGACAAAGAAGGGATAAAAAGATACGCATTCTTTTGCTTATTGACATGTTGGGAGAAGCGAAGGGTCAACCAGAAATTAATTGGTGTCTCTTCCACGTTCATTTCCTATTTAAAAGTTATATTGGATAGTCGGAATCTATCGGTTACTGGGATGAATGACTGATTGTTCAAAGCAGTACTAACTTACGTATATATGAAAGTTTGTTGCCCCAATACATCTGCTTCACTTATTATTATTATTTTTCATCCCCATATTTAAGCAAACTGCATATGAATTTGAAAGCGTTCCGTTTTTAATCCTTTTTATCTTATATGGGTTCAAAGGGTTCAAGTAGAAATGCAGAATTTGAATCATTTTTATCTGACTTAGTATCCTCCGCATATGATGAAAAACTCACCCAATATTATTTTTAGATTTTACTGTCGTCCCCAGAGACACGAAACAGTAGACAATAATGGGGTGCACATTAAAACTTGGGTATAAAAAGAAAACTCGCCTACATAGTGACCATCTCTCAATTGAATAAACTCTTTCGGAAAAGTCAACATCGCTTTTATAGTAGTCAACTCAAGATTCCAGTCTTAGTTAGCCCCTTTATCAAAAATAATCCGTAATGATGAAGTGCTTTTCAGTCGTTTGTGGGTTTCTTTTCACCATCCTGTATCGTTCCTGCACTGTAGCAAGCATGGTAAGCAGTTGGTAAGAAGTTGCACCCATAAAGTTACAAGCAATTTAAATTGAAAATTATCTTAATTGTTATTTATTTCCCATTTTTACTTCAAAACAGGAAGTTAGCCTCGAACCAACCCCGCTTGCGTTCCAGCCATCCAGTATGAGAGTTAATGGCCAGGTTCGATATCCTTGTTAGTGCATCCCTGAACGCCAATATCCGATCCGCCCAGTTAGCTCTGGATGATGCCTCTTATGCAATTGCCGCACACCAAAGTATTGCCGAAAAAGGTTCCGGGTTCTGTGCCAGCGGTGAATATGGTCCTGTCTTTTATCTCAATATTGAAGGTGTAGATTGCCCACCTGAGTACCAGTCTGAGGTAGCAGCTGTAAAAGCTACCCATGCCACCATTCAGCACATTACTTCAACACCAGACCCTTCATTTAATTAATACTGTAGTGGTGATGCACTTTTATCTTGGTTTTAGATATGATAACTGAAAACCTTTGGAATCAAACCATTATAAACTTCATTCGTAAAATATCACTGACTTCAAATAATATGAGAAAGATAACTTTATGTTAACTGCTTGCAATTAAACATTTTATACTAATTGTGTTGTTTTGTAAAGTAAAAGTGAATATGTCAATACTAGAATTTTAAAATTATGGAATAAAGACAGTCGGGACTGACTGAAATAAGATGGGTTGGTATTTATTTCGGCTGTAAAATAACAACTGCAACTGAAATGCATGCTCATAGGATGCCAGAAATTGTGAAGAAAGTTTTAAAGGTCATTGTTATTGAAATTGAAATTCATATCTGAAACTTAATATATAGTAAGCATATCATATATCATTGTGTATGGAAAAGAATGCACCCACAAGTAAGTAAAAATTTGTGACTTCAACTTGAGCAGAATTAATTTGAATTTTCAAATAATATACCAAAATGACTGAGGCAATAAAGATTTTGTTGTGGCAATTAATAGACTATTCAGTCGTATTTATTTTTGTTGAATTTGGTTGGTGTTCATAATTACAAAAATAAAAATTGGGGTTTCATAATTTAATAGATTTTTCGAATTGGCAAATGGGGTAATTCGGGCAAAACTTGAACAGAGTGTTTATTTAACCGATGAGTGGGCCCCCGTAGGCAAGACCACCCCCATAAACTCCACCAAGACCTCCAATTGCAACTGGGCCACTGCACCATATGATAAAGCAGGTCCAGCGAGAACTGGTGCTGCGCGTAAGCTGGAACAGCCGCGACCACAGGGGCAGCGCGGAGAACCTACAGAAGTTAAGAATGTAAATTAAGAAAATTGAAATCGTCTCCAAGGAATATTGGTAAACAAAAGTTAAAGGTCTTACTGGGGCCACAGCAACTGGAGCGGACAAATATCCAGCAGAGGCGACAGCGAAGAGAGCGAAGAGGGCAACGCAAACAGCCTTCATTTTGATGGGTTTTGGAGTTTGTGATGGAATCACAGAAGATATTTTGAGTGTTGATAAGAGGTTTGGAAGAGAGCTAATGATACATTTTGGAAGTCCAAGTCGTGCTTTTATACTGGTTTCCATCTGGAATGATTGTGGTTTCAGTCACTAGTAAGGTGTAGTTCCATAATAAAGCGTGCATTCTACAAATATTATTGCTTGTATAAAAAACTGGTTGCTGCATCATTATCATGTCTTGATCTTCTTTGTTTGTGCGTCGATGCACCGTTACATGCGTTCTCACAGATACTAAGCTTTTATATGCTCAGGTGTAACGCTTGATCTATACAGCTTTATTATCTGTCACTATAAATAAATAAATTGTGTACAAATAGCATCTCTATAAAAAGCAGCAGTGGAATCTACATTTAAAGAGCTCATGTAGCATTAGCTTTGTTACTGGCATTACTCAATGAATTTAATCATGTCTAGGAAATGCGTTACAATTGTTGGTTTTCGTTATTACACATTTATTAGGACAAATAATTATTCCAGTTTTTATATAATTTAAGAAATTTAAACTGGACTGATTCTTTTTATAACGGCTTAATTGGACTATAAAGGCACATACAATTATTTTTACTCCTTTTTATCAAGCTCAAATATCGTAATGATGAGAAACGAAGTATTGTTATAACGTAACATTTTAAAGAAAAGCTTGTTATTATACATGCACTAAATATTTGATTATACCATCGACAACAGCGTTTGAGAATTTAGGAATTCTTCTGCATCAACAATTGAGTTTAAATTATGATCCAGTAGTATTCTGCAATATACGTAAGGTGTTGTTGAGTTTGCATTCAGTCATTACCCCTCTAAAGAGGATTCTCCACTTGTTTAACCGATTCAAAACTGACCACAATTACTATTAGGTGCTACATATTGGGAATTTTCTATCAACTCACTTCAGTTCTGTTATCGTTTATGGATTAATGGGAATCAAAGATTTCAT
>LJIJ01002893.1:0-22854 GCA_001718145.1 Orchesella cincta
CTTTGATTCTTTATGATTATAATTAGAACTTTAACTATCAGTAGTTTAGGCGTTGTTTCCTGGGGATCAACTGATTGCAAGTAGGATTTTACGGAAATTTAATTATATGGAATTTTTTCGAAACATTGTTATTTTGAACAGGATGTGAATACGACACAAGAAGAAGAAATGGAATGGCTGTTGCAGGTGGCTTTGGAACACGAGAAGGTATGTGCACTGGCTATGTCTACTATTACCCCAGACAAGCTGGATTCTCCGTTTGCCGCACGGTTGTCAGGGATCAGAGCTATTGGACTTTATCAAGGTAAAAAATGCGACGTGGGACACGGAGCAACGCTACGTTTTAGTAACGGATCCACCAGAATTGCTGGGTTGACTGTAGCAGACCATATCAATCAGAATGTTAACTGGACACCGGAATTTAGAAGACAACTGCAAACAGAGCAACTCTTTGGTCCTCAAGTCGCTCAGTGTCCAGATACCGTGACAACGCCAGCAGTGAGCTTGGCGGATTTGAAGCAACAGGAGACTGCACGAGCTTTCCAACCATTGCATCCAGATCCTAATGCTGAGCATTATGCGATCAATCCATGGAATATTCCGAGTTTAAGTAAGCCTCGGCAATGCAGTTCAAGAAAAAATCCCATGGCGTTAGGTCGTTATGCTTACTAAAGTTTGTTTTGAATTATTTATTGGAACTTTTTCCTACATATTTTGTAGTTTGTTTTGAAATAAATGTTAGTAATTCCTACAAACAAATATCTATTTTTGGGGCATTCCATTTATTACCTAACGACAGCATTGTAATATGTCTATTAATTTATGGAATCGCAATTCAAAATGCAAATTCTCAAGTTTCCCCCAATCTGTTTAGCTTATCTTAAATATCTGTCTTAGCTGCGTAAAGTACAGTCCTCTCTACTTGGCAGCTTGTAAATGTTTCGGCAAAGAATGTGCCATCCGTCCTCTCACGTTCTCGTTAGCGTGGAAGTGAATAGGGGAAATGCACAAGGAAGCTGACAGAACAGCTCAGGTTTCCAAAAGGGGTATTCGCGATGTGTATCTTGAGTGCATATTTTTAAAGAGACACTCTCAAGTGCATAACCCCAATATAGTATTCACAATCACACTTCCATTCGCAAATAGTGTGGTGGGGTAGCTGAACAGTTGTTGTTTGTTTTCGTTCGTGACTATGAGCACATAAACTCAATTGAAATTGAAAATCAAAATTAATAGTAACTGCCATGGCAAATGAATTTCCATCTACACAAAAGCTGAAACTTGAACCCGTTATCCAGGGTTCAAGCTTGCAGAAGAGTCAGCAGCAACCAAACATTTTGCAGTCACCCGTGACAGAACCAATGTTACTGCCAGAGGTATAATAAATACATTTTTTAACATAGCTTTTCATTTTCAAAACCAAGAATTTTCGATATTTTAAGATGGTTATTTTTTTTTCAGATGTGGGGCCAAGTTTTTGAGCATTTGTCACCAGACGAGCTGCAAACAGTGATCAATACTACTCCTGAATGGAACCAACTACTACACTCACGAAAGCCAGAGATTCTTTTTCCAAAGGTATCCAGAAACAGTTGAAATGACTTAAAACATTACAAACAGTTCCTAAGATTTTAAAGTGGTGATTTTTATATACATTTTTCAGGTTTTAGCATGTATGAGAGACAAACTCTCATGGAAAGATGCATTTTCAATGCGAATGGTTATGCAAAGCCTGCGTAACTGGAGTGGAAACAGCTATCCAGAAATACAGGTGGCTCTAAGAGCTCAAGAAAATTTTAGACGAGTTTTGGACGGCCTTTGGCCACGCATTCGACTTGGAATGCGACATGAAGCATTAAATGAGCAAAGGCTTGCTCAAGGACTTCCTGAGTTGGAATTTCGTGAAGGCGAAGAAGAGGTCCCTGAAGATGAGTTCAGCAAGGAAGAAATCTGGGCGTACCTGGCTCGTCGGTTTCTACAACGACCTGAAATATTGTGAGAGTTTGCTTTAAAAATAATAACCTAGGATTTTTTAGTGTTCCCCATGTGCAGCAACTAAAGATGTTTTCTTATTTTATTGCTGAATTGTTTTTTTCAGTAAATGAGTTGATCTTCACATTACATCACCAAATCATTCATTTACATTTCATTTCTCATGTTAATTTGGTTTCTTCATTCTTGTAAATAAAAACAGTAGGATAGAATAAAACCAGAAAACTGAAAAAGCTTTTGGAAACGTCAGATCGTTTGAACTAACATGACATAATATGTCATTAATTATGTATATGATTTTTTCGTAATTTCAAAACATCTGTACAAAAATATTTTTAGTTTTTATTATTAATATGTGGGCAGGTCTTCTCAGATTTTGACTTCGAAACTTAAGCAGTTACAACGAAAAACAATACACTGAGCATATGGCAAGCAAATCATTTACAAATTATAAATTTAGTTTTTTATTTTAATTTATTTTTGACATATTTTGACATTGGTTATCGTTATTTAAGCACAATTGCAAATATTTTAGAATAGCACTACTAATTGGTTCGGATTCCATCCACCCTGTTCATAATTGGATTTCTACTATTCGCATTGCACTGCGGAGGTCTTCTATACCTCAGAAGACTTCTTGAAAGCAGCGAAGGATGCAAAGAATTTGGTTGTGGGGGCAGCGAAGGAAGCCTACCTCCTGAAAGATATTCATTAAACTCATCCATACTCATTTCCCCCACCACTGTAGAATTTCCACACTGCGTAACTTGAGGTCCAAACAACTGTCTTTGTTGAAGCTCCCGTCGAAACTCTTCATTCCACTCAATATTTCTATTCAAATGCTCAACCATAGTCAGCCCAGCAACATTTGGAGGGTCTGTAATTATCACCTGGCGGTTGACAGTATCCCATGTGGCGTTTCTCACCCCGAGAAAATCCCAGTAGCTTTCATCCCTCGTGAGACTTCTGCATTCTGTGAATCCCAATTGTCTTGGATAATAATAAATATTTCCCGTGCACATCGCTTCATTCGTTCCAAATCCACCAGTTGCAGCGCTTCCGTTTCTTGCCGTTGAATCATATTCACACCCTTAGAAAAAAATTTAAAATTTAGAGTTTAAATTTTACAAATTTCTTGAAATTCATAAATTTTTAAACTTCTTTAAGTTTCAGATTTTTAAAATAAAACTTACTCTGAAGCAGCATATCTCCCGGTAGCAATCTCCTTTCTTCATGAAGCAACTGAAAATGTTGAAAGTCAAAGTTCCAATTGTCATCCGAAACAATCCAAGGAAGTTCCCTATCTCCCCTGATATGCATAATACGAGCTGCCACTCCAGTTGTATGAGTATGAAGCTTGCCTGCTACAATATTAACTTCCTGACCATTTAACCCTTGTTCCATACAGGAGCTGGGACAAAGTCCATTCGTAACATGATTTGTGGAGTAAGGAGGAATTACAATTGACATTGCCGAAGGAATCTGCTGAGCTAATCCCAACACTGAAGCATCATGCTCCCTCAGCTCTTCTGTGTAAAATGCTTGATAAGTAAATGTTACATTGAGTCCAACTAAATTATCAGGGTTGTTATAATGAACTTGGATCATGTGGTATTCTGTTCCCCTCTCGGATAACGGAACCCCAACGTGGTCAGGAAGAAAAAATGCACGTCCTCCGACAGCCCAAATGGACGTGACCTCTCGACAATATTTTTCTTGTTGCGAATATTCTGTAAAATAGCATTCTCTCCCGCTTGATTCGGCAACTGGGCCAAAAAGCAAGTCTGGATCGATTCCAGGTGGAGCGTAGCACCTGCGACAAGATAAGTGGTGGATATGGCGAACGTCAATTTCAGATGGAAAAATTGTATCAAACTGAAAATAATTTTTAAAAAAATTTAATGCCTCATCATTTTACATAAATATTTAAAAGATTCTCAAGTTACCCCAATAATATGATGTTTTGTGGTTGTTGGAGCTTTAAACCAATTACACCAATAGGTTGTTGGTCGAGCAGGCATTTCAAGAGTGGATGTCATATTAAAAACTTTTAATGAACTGGAGGGATCTTGTCCACCTTGTTTATTCAGAACTTCCAGCGGAGTTAAGTCAGGATTGAGAAGCTGTCCGTCGTAACGCCCACGATTTCCAAAATGTGAGTTGAGCTCGTCAGTTTCACCAAAAGCCCAAAGTAATCTGATGGAATCATCGGTGATTGGAATATCATGGAGTGGATCGCAAGTGTCCAAGGCTCTCGAGAAACTGAGATAAGTAAGGCCATTCCTTTCCCAAGAATCGTAAAGTCTATAGTCTTGACTTGGATCAATGAGTGGAAGCTGGCTTCCTATTGCATGTCGATCGCTGAAATAGGAAGTTCCATTTGGGTAAACTCCACCAATTATTATGTCAGCTCCAGTCATTTTAGTTGTAACTCGACGGGCAAGTCCGAAACCCACCCAGCCTGTGGTTTGAGCTGTGACGTTGAAAATTGTTAGGTTTCTGGACCAATCGTAAACCCAGGTGAGGATTATAACGGCCTTGTGGTCAGGGAAACGCTGTGGCGATAAGGGTTCAATGTGTCATTCAAGGAGGGTTGCGGAGGGGAACCTTGAGTAGAAGTCCAACCACCATATCCTTGATAATCTGTTGATGATGATGAAGGACTATATCTTTTTGTTGGTCTGCCACGGAGTGGAGGTGCTGGATTACTGCCCCCAGGTGGTCGCGGTGGAAGAGAGGTGAGGACCTGGGTGGCTGTGTAACAGTTCTGAAATTGATACGAGGTGGTTGAAATGATAGATCTTGAGACTCGAGACTTGGAACAGACGATGAGGACCCGATTGTATATTTGGCCAAATTTTGAGCTAAACGCAATGGAAATAACATTCCAAAAATTAAAAATCACCAACACATTTGAACTGCCATTTGGCCGAAACGTTTTTATTAAAACCATGTCTTGTGGGATCAGAGCAATTTATATGGAAACTTCCACACTCCAGACGCGTAGAAATAAAACTGATATTCATTAGCAGGTTAACAATTGAGCTGGCATTTATCTCATCAAATTAAGGGTGTATTTCTTGCAAGGCTGTTAGAAGCTCCTATCAGTTCAAGTTCAAGATATTTTGACTGTGCCCATTTATAGGTGCACAAAGGTTGAAAAAATTATAAAGCAAAAAATTATGAGCATTATATGCATAAATATTAGAGAAGCCGCCAGAGCCCTTTTGCTGATATTGATCTGTTTATCGTGCATGTTGTATATCCGTTCATAATTACTAATATAAAACTCGGTTTTGAGAAGGCGAAATGAACAGTTGCAGCTACCTTTACACATTATTTTTTTGACGTGATGTATAGCCATTTTTATTTTCTTCACGCTGCATGGGTTTGGTTACGCTCGATGCCAAACTTTACAAGATTGAGTGAGTTTTGCAACATTGTTATATACAGTACGTCCAGTCACGCATTTTTGCTTTTAACCATTTTTATAAAAGTAATTTATTTGATATCCTAAATTTTTTTGAGGACCACATTTTACATGGGTTTTGATCACGACGTTTGACCGGCATGTTTGAAAGGCGATTATTTTTTACGATTATTTACTATACTGATTATTTACCTGAAATGTGAACATATCTTACAAATATAGTAAACGTTTTGCGCGAGCATACGCCATACTCATCATGCCCATTGTGTTTGACAACAACAAATTGAGGATATTGGGTACCTCCACTCGTTCCCATTTTCTAGATTGGATAAAAGCAAGCTTAACTGCTTATAATACTAACAGAGCCTGATTCTAAATATTTCCAGTCATTTACATGATCTAGATCATCGAAGGAACACATTCTTTGTCGTTCAGCATTTCTTCCTTCTGGTTTTTATAACGATAATGTCTCCACCGGTACCGGTTGCTTCTGTTGCATGCACCCCAACTCCTACAAGCAGAAAACAAACCAGTTAAAGGTTTTTGGAACAAATGTTTAAGTAAAAATGATACTGCACAATTGTACTTCACAAATAATTTGTTTACTTACCGTATTAACTGTCACATGGCTTGTCCATGGTCCTTGTAATCACTTTAATCAATAAAATATATCTACGTAAGCAACCTGGACTAATTTTAATTATCGTAGTAGAGTGTATATTTGACTATGTCTTTGAAGGGATTGAGCAGATTGGAAAGGTCTTGTCATTTCTTCATGTCAAATCTGAATTGATAAAGGACTACTGAAAAGCATGGTTATGTTTGTAATACGGGTTTTATTTTTAACATCAGATTGTGCCAGAAATTTATAAGGGTTTATATAACTTTTAATTAGCTTCAAGTGAAACTCAATTTCAACTAAGATACCAGTATTCCAGACAGCACTATTTATAGGAAACTTTATTTTAAAAAAACTCATGAAAAACTTCAATTGTCTATGACGTTTTCATGGAACTTGGATTTCTGAGAATTTGTTTCCTGTGGAATTCTAGGAATGCTTCAGCAGAAACAACTCTTAAATTTAGTAACATAATATGTAGAGTGGTTTATCGTATGTGAATACTTATTATTCAGGCTTTGCCAGCTCAAAGCAACACTTTGTATCCATGTGTTTGCCCAGAAATGGGACATTATAAGCTCATGTTATAATTACATATTTCGGCGTTTCCTACATATTTTGCCATTTTTCTCGCTTTTGATTGTTATTTTGTTTTTTTGGCGCTTCTTCCTGATTAGCATTTTTATTAGACAAAAGTGTCAATTTTTCAAAAACTCCTGTTTTTAGTACTGCCTACTTTCAAAAAGTTGATTTTAAGTCCGCGCAATTAATTCTTACATGGAAAATCATAGGAAACGGAAACAAAGGCAATATTTGTTTAAAAAATTCGGTACATTTTTGCACATTTTTTGCGGTTTTTACTTCAAACTTAACTACACATTTTTGCGACATATTTACATACATATTTTGGCTATTTTAACGCTGTATGCTTGGGATTCGTGTGACAATAAATTATTATTATTATTGTTAACTACATAGAATGAACAACCCTAATAATATGCCACAAATATGTCACGATTATTTTCCCAGGTTTTTGCTAGAGATGATACTGATGATTGATATTATATTTGATTCTGTAGATGACGATTTACTAACACTGTGCTGCGCAGAATGCTTATTGAGTATTCAGGCATTGTATGCTTAAATGTTTACGTTTTATTCACACGTCATCGACAAAGGAAAACTGATTTCATGGAATTGCAATTTTTCTAGTGTGATCATTGCTCGGAACATACTAGTTTAAGTGTTAGACTCAAGCCCCAGAAAAATATCAATACCTTGGTGTATATTATTCAATAGTATCACATGCCGTAGTGTCCGATCATAATCATCACAGTCCGAGCTATCAGATCTGCTCGTTAAGTACCAGCATATTGAAAGCTGTACCTCATATACTTTCAGACATAGCTAAAAATGGCAGACAGTTCAAACTAAAATATCAGTATCGCAGCATAGCACTTTTTTATAGGCAACCCCCATAAAAACTTCAGTTTTAAGTTTTCATGCCGAACTTGGATTTCCTAGGAATTCATTTTTTTTTTGGCTCTTCTAGGAATCACTTAAGCCCATAACAAGCTTTTAAAAAACTTCGTTATAATGATACAGCTCACTCATTTAGAGTAGTCAGTATTTTTGTAATGGAATAATAAACGTTTTAACAAATGATATAAATGTTTTTATGCGGTAAATGTTTATCGTATAATGAATAGCTGGGGCAATTTGTTGAGTATGTAGCTTCTTGAAGTGCTTAAATTTCAACTACACGCCATCGGCAAGCAAAAACTGATTTCATAGGAACTTGGAATTTTGCCAGTGGGATCATTGCTCGGAAATTGAAAGGTATGTTGAAGTATTAGAATCAGGTTGAAAAATATTAATACATTGTACACAGAGTGATATTAAAATATCTATATTGATTTTTTATAATGAAAGGAGTAGTGATCCTAATTGATGCCCGAAACGCAATAACTTTACTTGCAGGGTGCATATCCATATGGCAAACTGTGGACAACCGAGCTGTTGCATCAATGTTCTACTGATGTGGGATTATAATAACATCAATGATTTTCAGAATTTGCAAAATTCCCAAACAACGGGCTGGTGGCCTAAATTAAGCCTTTCAAAAAACAAAATGGCCGGAGATGAGCGTGCGGCAACGTGTGATGTGTTTTAACAAATGTTAGACCCACGAAAGCATGATGAGCATAACGATACTACAATGTACAGCTAGCTGCATGACTTTCACATGCTGTGCCGTATGCAGATGTGCTGATAAAGAATTTTCATATGGTTCCTATCTCATGTAAATTAATTTGCTACTGAACCATGGCGCACAATTAATATGAGTCATACATACCTTGCCGTTGCGCATAAACCACGCTCCGATGCGATATAACCGAGCGAAAGCAGGCCATAGAGCATGTGGCAGACGCTAGCTACGCACTAACGGGAGAGGCGACCGCCAGCTCGCGGCGTAGAGATAACAGTTTATGCCTACGCTCAACTATGTAGCAACTGATGGCGCGCTGGATGGAAATGCTCAAGGCAGGGGCCTTTTTTGTGGTGGAAATTAGCGACCTTGAGTTAAAATTTTACTTGCAGAGAAAATCACTCAAATAGGCTAGAATACAGACGTTGTATAGAAGTTAAAAGTTCAAAAGGCAGTTTATATTTTAACTTCGGGTAAACAAACAGACTTTATCACAAACCGCAAAAAATTTTCTTGCGAAAAATGGAAATATAAGATACTGTTAAGTTAAGCTGACGCGCGACACAACAACTTTTACTTGATCATTTCGAGTAATCCACTAATGGAGGTTTGGTGGAAAGGAAAGAACTCGGTAACAGTGTTTGTTCATCTGGTGCATAAGTTTGCAGTGGGCATCCTCTTAATTTGGATTCATTGTGGCTGAAGCTAAAACTGAGTGAAAAGTTCGAAATGTGGAAAATACAGAAATATTTACACACGTATCCTTGCTACGAATGCACGGGTGACAACAAATCGCAGACTAGCTGCTTCATAGCCTGATTTGGCTGCGGATTAAGCTAATTTTCTCCAACCATAACACAACAATCATGTTCTCCAAACATTTCTTGTGGAGAGGTGGGTCAAAAAGAACGAATGAATAAAGCGCAGCAAGTTTGTTCCTATCTGGGACGCTACAAAAAAGTCGTGACTCATCATGCGAGTGTAAATGAGCAGAAATTGATAGTTGCGCCCTTTTTTGCAAAGTGCGACATTACTATTTGTGGATTTGGTTACAAAAACCGGCAGCATTAGATGCAAATCTTGTCACCAGTCATAATTTTCTTTAGCAAAATAGGCAAACCGCATATACTCTCCATATATTAGATTCCAAATACTGAGCAACGAAATCACTTGATACAGTTCACGAATTTCGTGAAAAGGGTGTTGATTTCGTTGGGGGTGTTATTTAGTAATACTCTCTTCCACCGCGACCATCTGGAGGCAGGCATTCCAGCTGTCACCATAATTTTCCTTTCTGAAATTGACATTCGCCATATTCGCCACTGTATGCAGGTCACAGATGCTATTCTGTTCAGGAATCGATCCAGATTTGGGGCTCTTCGGTCCAGTTGGCCGAGTCAAGTGGGGGTGAATGGCTATTTTGAAGAATATTCCGCAAACAAGAGAAAATTTGTCGAGAGGTGCACCGCCCTATCTTTGGGCTGTCGGAGGACGGGGCGTTTTCTCCTTCCTGAAACGTTTGGCGTTCGGTGATCCTGAGAGGGGAAGTGAATACCGAGTGATCCAAGTTCATTATTAAAATCCTGATAACTTAAGTTGGGCTAATATTAGCTTTTACTTTACGATAGCATTATTAGCAGCGGAAAGGGGGCCGCTGCTTTATTTCAAGCGTAAGCGCTAAAGAGTCAGCCATTTCAGGACGCTCCCTGCCAACAGCTTTGTGACGCTTTATGATCAACGGAGGCTTGAACGCACGCACTCCCGCCGCTCTGTCAGCGCTTATGTCACGGAGCTTTGACCCCGCCCGTCTGTCACGTTGAAGCTGGTTAGACAAATTCGGGCAGATAGGGCATAAATGCAGCATACCTAATGTCAAAAGAAGCTTTTACAAAGCTGATAAATGATGTTTTTCCGGCGTAATATCAAGAGAAGACCTTTTCGTTGGGTTGTACTTTGTAACAATTTTGTGCTCACTAATTAAACATGTGTGTTAAAAAAAGAAACAAAATTGTATTACAAGTTTTAAAAAATTTCCAACCCACACGTTCGCCTTGGAAATGTCAGCTCTGTAAGCGCTGAGCTCGAATCCAAGCTCCGCGTACCTGGCGTTGCGTTTGAGTATGGACAGCGTCCCGCAGAGCTAAGAGAATCATTGATCGCTTGAGTGTTGGGATTAGCTCAGCAAGTTTGTCTGGGCAAATGTTAAATTGTGATTTATTCCTTATTCCTACAAATCATTGTTACTCATGTAAAGCTGCTGCCATGGCGACAAGAGGTTAAATGGTCAGAAAGATAATAAATCGGTGACTGCTAAAGATGGCGTTGTGGGGCTGAGCTCTAGATTTGATATTTCTGCACTATGCTCAGGGCCCGTCACCATAGGCCTTTATGAGGGTGGACCAATGTCCCAGCGCCTCAAATGGGCCAGTGTCCCCCTAGGAAATTTAGACAAAGGTATGAAGAAATGTTTCTAAATAAAAGTCATATTTCTTCAATATGTAAAACTAAGCTAGGCATTATAATCGAGGACTTGATAGCATTTATGAATGGTCGTTTCCCTTGCAAACATGATTCCCTTTAATTTTTGGTTAACTTCGAGTTCAGGTTAGAGATACGCGCAGTTATGCCTGTTTTAATTCGCCTACACTAGTTTAATAAGCATGATTCGTGAACATTTGGTAAGGCTAAAACTGATGTTTAATCAAAAAATTATAGCTCGAAAAGTTTTGCTTCTCATATGCTGCAACGTGGGCAATATCACTATCAACTTACAGTAAAGTGGCCTTTAATTAAAGAAGGGTGCACTAAGTGCATCAAACGATTGGGCTTTGCCGATTTTTGCTGTATAGTGTAGGATAGTTCATTTTGACTGCATAGGATTTGACGAAGTACGCAAAATTGTGACATTTACAGATCGTGGCCGTTGCCCAGCCCAATGGAGATAATATAATACTGGCGGCACGCGGAAAAAACAAAAATTCCCATTGTTTTCGAGACATGGCAGAAGAATGGCTCAATTTCTCTACGTTATTGTACGATTCGTATCTATCCGCTTCAAAATGTAAGCTATCCTACAAATTGTCAAACAAAATCGGAAGCGGCAAAAGTTGGAGCTCCCGGTTGTGCCTCTCGCTTCCATTAATGGCGCACTTTAACAACTTCATCCTGGAGCTTACGCTTGGTCTAGACACAAATTAAAAAATTTCTCAGTTTACTGGAGAGTGTCACGCAGAAAAACTAACCATGAGTCCATTAATAATCGTATAACGCCAGTTTTATGAAAGCTGTGTTTTGCGGTTAAGAATTTCATAACGATTATATTTATTAACGAGGAAGTTGCCGATAAGCGATACCAATCTATACTAAGCCATGTTTAGTGACATATTGATAACTGACTGGATTAATAATAAATACGCTAGATTGTCCAGCCGGCTGCAAAAATTCTGGTAACGGCTGCGCACGTTGCTAAATGGTCAAAAAGAAGTTAGCATTCAGGTTACGAAACGCAGTGGCGTCAGGTATGCGCGATATCTACGCTTGGGTCCAGGGGCAAAAGGCATATACTGCAACACTATTACTAGAGCAATCATGAATATTGATGACGACTCCTTGATTTGAATACAATAGATATTGCATGTTATGCAATATATGAAATTTTGTCTGGCAAAACAACACCGTGAGTAGCCTCAGCACGAAAACTGAAGTCAATGTCTCATGAAAATTATGTACTGCCAAAGCGATTTATTTATTGAGAGTGTAATATTATAGAATGAATAGAGATACGAACGAATAGATTAAATTTGAGAAAAGTTAATTTTTATTGCAACTATAAGCGTATAAAATGGCCATCTTTTTTAAATTAATTTTCATCATTAGAACGCTTATTCAATTTCAGTCACTGATTAGTATCACAGTTATCAGATAAGATTATCACATTGAACATTTTGAGCTTTTTGGAATTACTCTCAAAATTTTGGCGAATAGCCAATATAGTTAGTCGTGAAGAATTAACTAGTTTTACATAATTTAACCGATGATTCCGGCACCACCTCCAGCCCACCCCATCCGTATCCGTTAATTCTTTGGGTGTGGGACGAATCCACCGGATTCCCTGGTAAATAGTAAAGAGAAGTGATATCTTATTACACTATTACTCCTTAATTAGGTAATATTGGTATGCTCTTACCCATCCCAATCCAACTCTTCCTCTGTGCCCTCCAACAAGTCCTAACCCACGGCCTCCTATAACTACAAGCTCCCATTAAGACCTCCTCTACCTGCCCCCAAAAGTCCCCCACCGAGCCCTTCCAAACCGTCGAATTTTGATATTGGCAACAGCGGACGGCGACGAGGCAAAAAGGAGGACCTGGGAGTAAATGAAATATATCATTTCATGTTGTTACCCTTCAAGAACACTTGAAATGAGTAAATCGATCTGATACTGCTTTTGATTTATTATGCGGTCTACATATTTCCAATAATAATATAACTTTGTTGCACATTGTTGCATTAGCAGTCGCCGTCTCTTGAGTTTTGAGCATGTAAAATACAAAGTATTCGTTGATAAGGAATTATTGTTAAGTAATTTGTCGAATCTTAATAACAATCTAATAAATTATGACTTGACTCGTGGCATTTTGTGCATGCTGCATGTGCATGTGAATGCATGTAGCTTTGAAGGCGTACGCCAAGTGATGCAAATACACCAATCTGTCAGTTTCATGATTGGTTAAGCGGGTCAAAACGTGTAATAGGATATGCGGAATGGAGTGCATTGACAATAAAAAGGTATGTAGCAACTGATTAGTGAACCGAAGATGAATTATTACTTCTTCTTTGTGCCAACGAGTCAAGTCATAATTTAGTTGCAATCAAGTGCAATTAATTGCATTTGAGAAAGACAAAAATAAAATGATCAAAGTTGATGAACATTTGGATGAATTCTCATTTATGCAGGAGCGTACCCTTACGTAATAGCGAGGCTGATTAATGCTCCTATCACATTATCAAATAGTATATAATATTATGTGTAAGCCATTTCTTGACTGGAATAATGATTAGATGATCTTTTCAGACCACATACAAAGTAGCAAAGTCGTTTTGATATTCGACGAGTATAAAAAGGCAAGTTTAACTGACGGAAGGCATCAGTCTCTCATTTGCTTCACTAATCCAACAATCAAATCAAATTTATTCTTGCTTTTTGCAACTTTTCAAAAAACCACTACTCACCATGTACAAGCTCGTAAGTTAAAAATTTAAATTTACTCATTTCAAGTGTTCTTTGAAGGGTAACAACATGAAATGATATATTTCATTTACTCCCAGGTCCTCCTTTTTGCCCTCGTCGCCGTCGCTGTTGCCAATATCGAATTCGACGGTTTGGAAGGGCTCGGTGGGGGACTTTTGGGGGCAGGTAGAGGAGGTCTTAATGGAGGCCTTGGTAGTTTAGGAGGCCGTGGGTTAGGACTTGTTGGAGGGCACAGAGGAAGAGTTGGATTGGGATGGGTAAGAGCATACCAATATTACCTAATTAAGGAGTAATAGTGTAATAAGATATCACTTCTCTTTACTATTTACCAGGGAATCGGTGGATTGTCCCACACCCAAAGAATTAACGGATACGGATGGGGTGGGCTTGGAGGTGGTGCCGGAATCATCGGTTAAATTATGTAAAACTAGTTGATTCTTCACGACTAACTATATTGGCTCTTATTCGCCAAAATTTTGAGTAAATTCCAAAAAGTCAAAATGTTCAATGTGATAATCTTATCTGATAACTGTGATACTAATGTGTGACTGAAATTGAATAAGCGTTCTAAAGATGAAAACTAACTTGAAAAATTGCCATTTCATATGCTTACAGTTGCAATAAAAATTAACTTTTCTCAAATTTATATAATTTATATGTTCGTATCTCTATTCATTCTATAATATTACACTCTCAATAAATAAATCGCTTTGGCAGTACATAATTTTCATGAGACATTGACTTCAGTTTTCGTGCAGGCTACTACGGTGTTGTTTTGCAGACAAAATTTCATATATTGCATAAATGCCTTTTTATTGTATTCAATCAATAGGGTCTCATCAATCTTTCATTGCCAAGTTTCATTTGTGACCAGACCCATTAAAATGGATATCCTGGACGAAACTGGTATCGCGAAACCTGACGCTTTACTTGAACGCGAACTTCCTTTTGACCATTCAGCAAGTGCAGAAATATCAACCATCATAGCATTGTGTATGTCAAATTTTTGCAACTTTAAAGTCAGCAGAAGGTCTTTTCTAATACCAAGCCAAAAACCCAGCTTTCAAGTCAAAGCAACAACTAATATACAGTATGAAATAATCTAAAATTGACCAAACTGGACCGACTTATAAGTAATCAATTGGAAATTAATATTTTTCTAACGCCATTCCCTTACTAACTTTGTATTCATCCAGAATTATGGAGATTTATTGATTGCATGCACTTTTTTTTAAATTATCAAGCGACCAGGGTCACTGTCACACATTTGTGATTGCCAAAGGACACAGTATGTATTAACTAACAACTAAAGCAGCTAAAAGTCTAGCATGATATAACCAAGTAAATTATCAAAGGCTTCTTGACTGTTGCAGAATAGTAGCGATCACGACAAGTTGTGACAATATTATAGCGCAGTTAATGTTGCATGTACATGGGACTTTAAACCCAACGATTATGAATGCAAAATTTATCAGTTAAAATGAAATATTTAACTGGGAATATCGATTTGTTGTAGTATTGTGTGTTGTCTCTTTAGTAATATTCGTTTTTATGCCTAAATATGCAGTTTATAGCGTTTAGTGAAGACTTGAGTAGACTAGATGCTTGAATTAGTAACAGCAGGGCGTAGTGACAATTTTAATAACAATTTTAATGCTTAGTTTGCTTGTCAATTAAAAATTTCAACAGATTATTATCACATCACTAAACATTTAATTAGAGTTGTTCATTCTATGTAAATACATATTTTTCTTGTGTTATCTAACTGAAGCCAAACTTTGTATCAGGGTAGGCAAAAAAGATGGATAAAAAATTTGCTCAATTTTTACATGTAATTAATTACATGGGTATTCTGGGATTTATGGAAAAACTGTTTTACATACACTTTCGCAGGTTATAGACTTTCTATAACGTCCAGGAATGCTATCTAACAGTTTATATTTAGACGGACGATAAGTAGCTATTGAATCATTAAGACATTCTTCAATGCTACTTTTAGTAAACGAAGTAATTTTTTTTACAAATTCTTAAGTTCCAATAGCCAATTACATGTTAAGACAAATATTTTATCTGAGTAAATTCTTGTAGTAAAATATAATGTAACTTAACATAGTGTTACAAGCAGAAAACGTTCTACGCGGGCAGATTCTTATTATTATTATTCTTTCGGAACTTCATGTGGAATCGTAACAATAAATGGTGATTTTGTGGAAATGTTCATCCACATTGAAAGATTTAAAGTGTCTTATTGGTCTAAATGAATAGTTTTAGATAAAATCTTTGACGGATTAGGGATATTTTAGCTTAATTTGTCTATTTACGTATGGTTTCAATGAAACTCAGGAGTGATGACACAGATTTATAGTTTAAAATTACTTAAAAATTGAAGAAATAATATTTCCATTTATCTATACATTTCACATGGAGAAAATAATTTTCTTTTCTCCATGTTTAAACATGTTTTATCCATAATATGTTTAAACATATTCATACCCTGCTTTGTATGAGTACGTTTGGTCACAAATGCAGTATTTGAAGCCGATGTTGTAATTACATATTTTACATATTTTGACTTTTTGCTACATATTACATATTAGCGGGGGTCCAGAATCTTTTTTTTACCCGGGGCACGCAAATTTTTAAAAATCGGTAAAAAACCCGGTTTTTTTCGCGAGCCCTAGAAAACCCGGTTTTTATGATGAATTTTGAAAAAAAATGTAAGGCAAAAAAATTTGCCGGCCCTTCGGGCCGACAAATCCCGGTTTTCCCATGTTATGTCTGCGGAAAACCCGGGCACGCCGTGCCCGGCGATCAAAAGATTCTGGACCCCCGCATATTAGTAACATATTTTGCGATTTTTCTTGATTTTGACCGTTATTTTGTTAATTTTGGTCATTTATCGTAATTTTTTATGTACTTATTAGATCAAAAGTAGGAATTCTGTAATCTTGAACTCCAGAACTAGCTTTTCTATTCTGAAACGTTACTTTGGGAGGTGTATTTATGTGAGAAACAGCGTGCGAAACGTATAAGAAAGTAAATTTTTGTCTAAATTTAATTTGCAAAGTCGAATTTCGCACATTTTTTGTGGGCTTTAACTACATATTTTAACTAACATATTTTAGGCTTGTTTTTAACAACATATTTACATACATATTTTGGCCATTTTAACTACATAGAATGAACAACTCTACATATAAGTAAGCAAATTTAACATCAAATTCAATAACATAAGGCCCGGGGATGGCAAGCACCTTCTGGATGGGCGTGACCAGCGGAACCAGATCCACCAAAACCAGAAAAGGTCAAAGAAAAGAGTAAGAGTAATAATAAAGGGAAAGCTAAAGACAAGAGCATATCTAAGCCAAAAGAGAAAGAAAGAGAAACCGGACAAAGGCAAAGAGGAAGTGAAAGAAGTGGAAATAAAAGAGAAACCATATAGTCTATGTGAAGGAAAAGGAAGAAAAGGTTAAAGATAAGGACAAGGGAGACAAGAATAAAGACAAAAACAATGTAAAAGATAAGGAAAAGAAAGAGAAATCAAAACCCAAGAAAAAATGCGGCTTTAATGAAAGCATGAGATAAATTTGTAAATGGGCTCTAATTCGAAACAAAATATGTTGACTTTGACGTTACCGGCGAAAGAGGGCTCAAGGTCAGAGCATGCTACAAATGATACTGAAAAGGAAAGGAATTTGTTGGACACGTTGAACATTCCAGTTTCCATTGCCCATTCAATGGTTTCATTTCAATGGGACTCTGCTTATCCAAAAGTATAAATGACACTGTATAAGAATGTTTGCATGTTTATGCGCATTAAATACATAGTCTGGTTTCACACACTCCTCCCAAGAGCTATTTCAGAGAAGAGTAGTTTATGTATGACCAATGTCACAAATTACATACCATTCTCAAAATCTTCGGGTTTATGCTGTAAGCTAACGTTAGATGTTCTAATCTGGATTGTATGATCGTACACATACGGAAGTGTTCAATATGTTGATAATTGTTCATAACAGGATTTTAAATTGTAAATTTTATATGTACAGGAGTAAGGATTGACATAACTTTCCAGAATAAAGATAAAAATTTATCATTTTTGATGGAAAGTCAAATTACAAATTTTCTACTACATAGTAGCATTTGTTCGAAGATGTTCATTTTTACTTATCAATGTTGTACAAAAAAACAACAGTTTTACTGAAAATGGGATTAATTTTTGAAAATGAGTTTCACAGAAACGGCGAACAAGACAAAATGGAAGTAAAATAGTTTTCTTTGTATTTAAAGTGTAACACACTGCGATAGGAATACCCATAAGTGCTCAAAAGTCATTTTGATGAATTTTGAACTAAAATTTTCATAACGGTATTACAGTAGTGAGTTTTATGGATCGGATTGTCAACGGCGTCTATAGTATTAATACTACGTGAACAAGTGTCAGGCTTTAAGGTCTATATTGTCTTTGATGAATCCAGTTCACATCTAGCCGCAAAGTAAACAGTTTGTCCAAACTCAATGATTTCCTGATCAATTTCCATATTTCATAATCTAACAAGGCCAGCCAAGGATGAGAAGCAAGGTTCACACATATATATTTATAAGATAGAGACGAAAACATGAACATGTGCCATAAAAAAGTGCGCCCGTGCCAGTGGATAGTAGAAATTTCCACCGCCTGGACCGAAATGGGAATTTCACGCAAACTGAGGGTGGACCAAAACGGAAAGATTGGACGAAAGTGGACAAAAGGGGATTTACATGCTCTTTTGTTAGCAAAATGCAATATAAACTTAAGCTATGTATTTTAAACGTTCCTACACCATATTACAGTATTTTGGACCCAGCAATTGTATTTCGTGCTGCCGTTAAGTACGTTAGCACATGATACAATTTTAACGTCTCCGTGCAGTCGAAGTTGCTGGCGGTAACTATTAATATGAGCCACCTATGTTTAAAATCATCCATTTAAGTTAAAAAAAAAAATATTCTACTATATACATGTTCTGATGAATTCCCATTTCCATGTTAATTCTTAGCTCCTACTGATTTCATCATCGTCCTGGGAGTTAGTTATTACTGTAGACATTTATATCCCAGGTAAGTTTCAGAGCCATGGGATGTATATGGCAAGATTCAATTTGGCTCCTCTGTCACATGACCACGAATTGTCCATGTTCGTACCATTTTGACGCCTTTTGCTTTCCGTTTTGTCCATTTCGTACTGTCCACCCGAAAAAAGGGGTGGAAAATGGCAGCAAAGGGGCACACTTTTGGCCATAAAACTGCAACTACTGTAATACCGTTTAAAAATTTAAGTGTCCATCAAAATGACTTTGGAGGCGGCCTACGGGTATTGCCTATGCGGCAGTAATGTGTAATGCTTAAAAAGCGTCAATTAGGCAGGCAAATGTGTTGGAGTTATTATCATTCGCTAAACATAATTTGTTTAAATTGCAATTTGAATATCTTTTGAAATGCAGCAGCCAGCAAGCATCCAAAAAATTCGGAAAAGTGCATCCTCGCATCTTTTTGTTGGTCTGCAACAAAGAGAAGGTGCTGGAATGCTGCCTCCAGGTGGTCGTGGTGGAAGATGAGTGTGGAAGATGTAGAACCTGGAGATGGCTGAGTAACAGTTCCCGGAAATTTATAGCGAGGAGGTTAAAACGAGAGATCTTGGGGCTGGAGTGTTGGAAAAGACGAGGGAGGTCCCGATTGTAAATTTGACGAACTTTGTGCTAAAGACGATGGAAATAACACTCCAAAAATTGAAATCACGAACACATTTTAACTGCCATTTGACCAAAACGTTTGTAATAAAATAATGTCTTATGAGATTATACCAATTTTTTTGAAACTTCCACACAGATATTTTCACTGAGCCCATTTATAGGTACACATAATGGATGAAAAATTATAATTATTGCCCCTTTTGTTGATAATGATCTGTTTATAGTGCATAGTGCAAACCCGATCGCATTATCACTGATCCAAAACTCAGTTTTTGAGGAGGAAAAATGAACAGATGCATCTGCTTTTTTTGTTATGTTTGTGCAGTGTTGTAAATTATTTTCTGCATGCTGTGGGGTTAAGTTCAATGCCAAACATTGTAAAATTGATGGAATTCTGCCCACATTTTTACACACAACACGTCCAGTTACGCTTTTGTGCTTTAAACCGTTTCTACAAAAATTATATATTTCATATCTTAACTTTTCTGAGGACCACAGTTTACATGGGTTTTGATCTCAAAGTTTGACCGGCGTGTTTAAAAGGCGAATATTTTCGAGGATTATTTACTGTATTGATTATTCCTGTGAAGCGTGAACGTGTCTTAGAAACATGGTAAACGTTCTGCGCGAGCAAACGAGATACTCATCACGCTCATTGTGCTTGATAAAAACAAATTGAAAATATTGGGGACTTCCACTTGTCACAGTCATAATTTTATTTTATTTCATGCTCCACATGGAATCGCAAACCCCAGTTGCTCTCATAAATTATCCAAAAACTGTATTTACCTGCTACCGCGAATAAAATTCGAGAAACGCCGTATAAAAATTAGTTTTTGGGAAGATTGACAGGAGTCGAACGCTTTCGTGAAGATCTAGTGCAATTAAAGCAACAGATATGGTATTATCTATGTTTTCATACAAAAAATCACTTATGGCCGTCAAAGCCAGGACTTGTAGTAAGCTTTGCGGCCGAAAAGCCAAACTTGATTTTTTGAAAAAAGTTCATTTCTTCAAAATACAGTATTTAAGCTGCTTAAATACACTTATCGAGAAGTTTAAGTAAGACGCTTGATACATATTGGTCTGCGTATCATTGGCAGAAATAGGGATCTTTGATTTTGGGTACAGGGAAAACTCTGGCTACTCTTCAAGCTTTCAGCGCACCAAATCCATTAGCTGAAAGCTAGCTTAAAAGGGGTTGTCAATGCATAAACAAAAATTTGAGAACGCATCATAGTTCAACCATTCTGCTTGCTAATACCAAGAGGATCAAGCCGATCCAGAGCCGTGATTTTTTCATACGTTTCCGCATTTCTGATATACTACAACGTTAGGAAAGCTACTAGGTAAACTGACAGTTTAGTTATTAGTTTGGCATTAATAGAGCTGGCTTACGTGGTAAAGTAATATTTTTAGATTTATCTAGAGTTAGATATTTCAAACATAGAAATCATTAATTGAGTCAGCGACTCAGATTTTGTAAACATTGGGGTTTTTGCTGTTATTGCGATGCCTGCCCTTTTAATACCATTCCAATAGACCGTTTTTTTTCAATGTTTTGGTTAATCTCTGTGACTAGTGTCCTTTAATATTGCAGTTTACTTTTTTCTGACAGAAGCAAATAGGTTTCGTTTGCCCGTTGCATATAGACGGAGAGCGCCTTATTTAGAAGAAAAAGCTTGTTTCGCTGCCATAAGCTATCGCTTTGTTGTAAGCGATATAGTATTTTTGTGTGTTTTGTTATTTTTGATTTCTCGTTGCATCATGGTATAGCATTCGTTAGGCGTCTCAGTAAAAACTGTGACAAAGGTATCGTACGCTCATAAATATTTTCAACAGAAAGCCACGGTTCCAAAGATTCAATGAATCTGTCAGTGTTTGGTTTTGAGAATACTCTAAAACTAACTTTCTGTGTATAGGTAGCTTTTACATGCTTTGTATTTGTATATACATGATGTTAGCAAAGTGAATCAGCAAACGATGCCATTCAAACACATTTTTCTTAAATCTAACATTATCACAGCTCTTTACAAAAATTAGTGTCAAGCAATTCTTATTTTGTCTCGTGAGTATCTACAATTTGTTAATATTCAACAGATTCACATGAAGGTTATGAGTGGTTCACGTTATTTGCTTTCAAATTAAAGTCACCAAAGTATAAGAAAATCATGGCATTCAGAATGTATTTAGTAAAAGTTTCATCAATCAACATCTCAATGTCATTATGCCAAAATATCTTTTATTCTATTCAGTTCTGTTTCATTTTTCCCCACGCCCTTGATGATAGAATTACGACTTTTTGCTGTCCCAAGTAGAAGAACTTCAGCTACTCTTATTCGTTTTTTTCTGACCACCTTCCACAGAAAGTTTGGGAGAACGGATTAGTTGAGTTGGCTTGGAAAAATAGTATCCGCCAGCCATAAATAGCAATGAGGCAGATAGTCTGTGATTGTAGTCACTAGTGCATTTGTAGCTAGAATACCCATGTAAATTTTTCTTGTGATCTCAATTTTTCAACTCTTTCGTTAGTTGAATTTTGAATATCCTTTCCCACAAGGAATCAAAGTTTAGGATGATGCACTGCAGTATTATACACTGAGCGAACAATGCGGTTGTTACAGTAGTTGACTCCTCCCACCAAAATTGCATTGTGGATTCTCGAAAATGATGGATTAACGTGGTTTGCGTTTGTGTCCACGTGCCGCAGATAGCATTTTCAGTTTCGCATTGTTCTCCATTTAATTTTTTACACAAGAGCATTTTAAAGAGCACGTGGGGGCAACTTCAAAGCTCGAATGTGTTTGTGCTTTTGAACTTATGTTTTAACAAGGGTTTTGTTATTGTAACTATTAGTGGTTTTCCACTATAACTAAAATTTGATAAGGTATTATTGCCGTTTCGCATCAATGAGCTAATCACTTACTCCTTTCATTGTGTTTTAACTGGAATATGGAATACGGCTATAAAAATTGTTACTATCATGTCTGCCTGAACAATTTAAATTTTATTTTATCAAGCATGATCCAAGAACTTCAACTTATAATCATTTTATTTAATTTTTCGAGCCAATGATCGCCACTGGTAAAATTAATGTTTCCGCTGAAACCAGGTTTGCGTTTTGCCGATGCGTGTAGTTTAAAGATAAGGCACCTGCTGCTCAAACTTCTGGTACTAAAAAAATTCTTCATGTACAGGTTTGTATATCAATAATTAGTCTAGGGCAATTCTGTTGAAACTTAAAATACAGTTTTAATCATCATTATTAAACACTTACGAAGACTTATGAGGACATCGTAGTTGTATTTGTAACTGTCCCTTATACGATACAACATTAAAATCATTGATATATATATTTTTATCGGTTTTGATATGGTCTATTACAACATTTACTATTCCAGTACAAAAATAGTGAATAATATAGGTGATCGAGTCGGAACAATGTAACGATAGTTTGTATGAGTTTGTTGTGCTTAAGCATTCCTGGAAGACTAATCCAAAATAAATTCTTAGAAATCCAAGTTCCATGAAAACATAAACAATTGGAAGTTATTTATGAGGGTTTCCTGTAAGTATTGCTGTCAGGACTACTGACATCTCAGTCATACATTTTTAAACTTT
>LJIJ01002894.1:0-22842 GCA_001718145.1 Orchesella cincta
TGATGGTATATGCTCATACCTTGACAATTACGGAGTAATGAGACTATCAAAGAGTCAGTTAAACGAAGCTAAAGAAATTAAGACATTTCTGAAGCGTTGGATATTTTTACAGATTTTATTTTAAAATACTTAAACGACGCCATTGGGTAAAAGACATCGGAATATCGAGCTGAAGGAGCAAATCTTTTGCATTCATGACACACAGAATTGAAGCTGATAATGATGTGGGTGACTAAATTTTATGTTTAAATGATGATTTCATTGCAAGTTGATAAAATCAAAAACGCTCGTTAAGTAAGGGTAAAGACAATAATGTTGAATGATTAACTTTTATTCACAAAGATACTTACAGTTTTCTGGCATATTTAGACCTGCAATTGTGTTTCAAGCAGCATTGGAAATAAAAATACGGTGAATGTTAACGTGACAATGTTAACTTTTTAAAACTTATTTATACAGTATAATTTCAGTTAGGTTCAACGAATATAACAGTGAATTTAATAACGTTTCCAAGAAAGCCAAAACCATGTTACAACCATTACCTAGTTTAACTATTTGCCTGGAAGATACATTTCTTACACAAGAGATTTTTAGGTAGAAAGACCTAATTTAACATTTACTACACGCTTAAAACTAAAGCCCTATACATACATCCAACTAAAACTTACTATCGCAAAACATCCAGTGCAACATTTCAATCTATAACCTCATAACTTGTCTATTTGGGAGAGTACACAGCATTGACTGTTATACAATAATTGTATAACAGTCAAAGCTGTGTACTTTCCGAATCAATTATTGACTTTAACACCAATATCAGAAGAGATACATTTTTTCCCTCAAAAATACTTAATTTGTACCACAAAGTATAGTTTTATGGTCTATAACTTTATTTTACAATGGAGGTTTTTCTGAGAAAAATATTTTCTATCTAAAACCCTTAAGTTAGAATAATTGAGTTGCTTAAAAATTGTACCTCGTAGGCTTGAAAAAACGCGACACCAAATATTTCGAAAAGTTCAAACCTTTACAATTGCCATCGTGATTCACAGCTAAAATTTCCAATGGATAACGGGATAAGATACGGCAACATTTCACGAATTTTCTTGGCAACTTATTTCGCATTCCTGGCATACAATACGTTTCTTCCAGTAAAACTCGTTTTATTTTGTATAATCACTGTATTAGTTTGGAAGCCAAACGTTTTCGTCGCTCCTTGTCACTTCCCTTAAGTTTTTGCTGACTTAAAAATTCAACTAATTGTGCTTCAACAAAAGCCTTATAAACTTATAGATTTCTATGCCTACTACTAAATTTTAGACTTTGGGCGTTTATTTCATCCAATGTTGAGAGACATTCTCGAGAGTACTACACTGACAACTTCATTTTTAATCTATTAGTAAGAACGATAATTGAAAACTGCATGTATTTTAGTTTATTTTGTGGGAGGATACATTTCCTACCCCAAAGTCCCATTTAAGTAAGGTAAGTAAACGTTCGAACTTCATTGTCGTGAACTTCTTTTTAAAAAAATATTTTACAAGAGTTTCATAGAGTATTATCCAATGAACAAAAACCTACGTACGATTTGAATAAAAAATGAAACATTTTGCAAAAAGGCCCATTTTTCCCTTAAAAACAAAGTCTTAGCCAACACAACAAAACTGTGTGGTTCTCCACTTTTAACTATCTAGTAACTGACAAAAGCGATACGCTGAAGCGTCCGCGTTTCTTGGAGGTTCACAATATTCCATTCAAAAAAACAACAAAAACTGTGCACGCCGTACAATTTGATTTGATTAAGAAAGTTCTGCAAGCAGATACATTTCTCCTTTCAACTCCTTCCTAATCCCAATTTCCGTGCATGAATGTATTTTTTGTAAAGTTTCATAGTTCTGTCCAACTAACAAATAGCTACGTAGAATTGCAATTCAATTAAAACTAGTCTGTAATGAGTTAAGATTTATAAATTAATAGACTTCTATGGTGGATATTAGAAAATTATTGTTTACAATAACTTGAGTTTCTACTGATTCCATGCTGATTTTAAAGGAAAAAATGGAAGTTAAAAATTGCATGTATTTTTATTTAAATTAAATTTGCAGGAAGATACATCTCCTCCTCCAAAATTCCTACTTTGGTAGACGTAGGTAAATGTAAGAAATTCACTGCCTAACTTCCTGTATGGACTTATGATGCTAGAAGCTGACATTTTAAGCATATTTCAAGCTATTTACGCATATAAGCATCTTGTGCAAGAGTTTTATAGCGTTTTTCCAACGAGCTACTCAGAACTAAAGTTTAGGTAAACCCGTTCTAAAAACAGTTTCATTTCTACGTTCATATATATTTTCTCCTAAGACGAAAACTAACGTTGAATACTACAGCAAAATATTACTGTATCTATCTGTATATTATCCCTACTAAGATTTATAAATTTGGGAGTTTAATGCTTACCACTTAATTTGAGTATAAATATATATTAGCCACACTTGAGAGTAAATTTCAAGCTTAAGCAGTTACAAAACTTTATATTGTTCCTAATTGAAATTCAAACCTGTATGTATTTTAATTTACATAAATTCTTGAAAGAAGACACATCTCCTCCTTAAAATTTAAGGTGAATCTACGGAAACGCTAAAAATTCACTACATTGACTAAACCTGTTTTCGGCAAATGGTAACAGAAAATTTGTCCTCAAGCATATTCCAAACTGATTGCAGATTTTCAAAATACGACGAATTCAAATGAAACCGCAGAAACAAATACGGCTAGGCTTAGGTAAATCTAGATAGTTTATCCAAGATAAAACTTTATAACTATTCGTTGTCTTTGACAAATGTATATCTACCACAAATACTGCATCATAACAAATAAATTTAAAATTATATGCAGCAGTAAATTGTCAGCGCCTCATAAAAAGTCAACATTTAAAACAGTGTGATGAAAAACGACAAAGGCGTGTCTTAATAATGTACTGCCGTTAAACACAACAGTAAAATTAATAAAATTTGTGAATCAGAAAGACAAAGAACAGGTTGCTTCCGTTTAACGAAATTTCATAACGATTCTAATAAAACGTTATGCGCACCTAATAATTGGGTTGAAACTATTTTGAAGAAAAATACATTTCTCCCTTCAGAAGATAATTAAAATAACAACTGATATCAGCCGTCGTCCTTAACAAAAACCCGCTCTCTTATTTCTTATTAGAATCTTATTTCCCTAACATCCTAATTTTAAACAACTTGGATGTTGAAAGCCACAATTTTAAAATTCTGGTAAGGATATTATATGCCTCAAGAGAAAAGGTCCTATAGTTTGCGGGAATTAAAACTTGTTGAGGATAAGCCACAAATATTAAATTCATGCTTACATGCATGCTTATTTGTTTGCTTGACATTGAATTTGTAAATCAGAAAGGCAAAAAATGCACAAGTGTTTGTTTTGTGAGAAATTTCATAACGATCCTATATGAAGGGCAGTCCGTACTAGCTAATTGAGTTGGAACATGTCTGTAGGGAAATACATTTCTCACTTCAAAGGGTAATATCTTAACAAACTTTATAATATTACACTATTTTCGTTAGCAATTACTTCACTTCAAACTTGCACTTCTAAAATGTCGAAAAATGTAATGTTACCATTAGGAGTTTTCTAACTTAAACCAATGTAATTGAAAGACTTATTACTTTCACAACTAGAAACTTTTTAAATATAATCATACGATTTAGCATTTATAAACGTTAATTGCTTGAAACATTGAACCCTAAATTCCCCTAATTACTGAGACGATTGCTTAATAGAAGTGGCCAGCCCCGGCTATATACTATTGGTGGCGCTTGTTATAATTTAAAGAAAGAAAAGCTTAAAAGCAAGAGAAGTTTACACTGTCCCATCCAAAGAACAAAAATCAATTTACGATTACAATTTAATTTTAACTTTTTCATTCACCAAGGAAAAACATTTTTCCTTTCGAATTAAAATCTTGTTAAAATCATTACTATATTTTGTGTAATCTACTACCTGAAAAAAACAATACTTGGCTAAGTATTTAACACCAAATTTCCGTTTACTTGTGCTTATAAAAACGAGTCACCTAAATTTACGAGCTTTAGACACTAGGCGACAGCAAAAAGTACAATTAATGTGCTCGACGTATTTTACTGCAATGGTTGAACTTTGGTTCTGAAATACATTCGCATTCGAACACAAATACTTCTGATCGAAAAAGAGACAGGCCATGACGATTAAAACATATTTTTGCCACACCAATTTGTTATGATATCTTCTATTGTAAGCTATCAACTATCAAAATGCTTAATTTTATTCGTTAATTTCCCTACCAAAAATTTTTCATTGACGTATAAATTTGGCCATTAGGACACAAATGAGTAAAAATTTATTTGTCGCGGTATAATGTTAACCTGTTAAGAAAGGTCAACGTTTATAAAAGTGTACTGGGTTACCGACAATGGCGTCTTAGTCCGATATTGTCATTGAATATAACAATTTAATTATTCGAATTTGTGAATTTGAACGACAGGAAGATAAATGAATGTATTATATGCCATAAAGTTTCATAACGATTCTATAAAAATATTATCGGCACTTGCTAATTGAGTTGGAACTTTTCTGTAGGTAAATACATTTTTCTCTTCAAAAGATAATGTTATTAAAACTTTTGTTCGCTTCTTTATAATATTACGCTGTTTTACATAGCTACTACTTCAGTGTTCAATTTTGTACTTCTAAAGGTGTCAAAAAATGTAATGTTACCAATAGGCGTTTTAGAATTTAAACCAATGTAATTGAAAGACACATTCCTTTCATAACTAAAAGCTATCTAAATATAAACATAATATATAACCCAAATACACCTTAGAACTAAACCTAACCAAAACATATTTACGAGCCCACTTTTTGCAACGCTTTCTTTCGATAGTGCTACAACAATTATGCTCAATACAGTTAGCTCAAACAACTTCCTTCCCAGAGTTCTGATTCGTTGTTCGACTTATGTTAAAGTTCTCAAGGTAAATTAGTCTAAACAAAATTACATTTAACTGCACCCTCTGTTTTAACACTGTATTCCACAATGAGAGGGCTATATGACTACTACAAAAGAAAACCAGTACTAGAAAACTAACTGACTAAGTCCATAAACCTTGTGAAAACTGCAAACGAGTTAACTTTAAACGTCTTCTAATCAAATCTGTCATGTTAAAATCAACAATAAAACGCTCTGCTACAAATTTCATAGTGCTTCACTGAAGGAACAAAAACAAATGCGACTGAAAATATAATAAAATCGTTTTACATGGAGATACATTTCTCATTGCAAAAATAACTCATTAACAACAAAAACTTACCGGAGTCGCCTTCGTCAACAAAAACCTTACCATACACTGTAGAAGTCGTGAAACCTTGAAAAAGCTGCGAGCGAGTAAACTTGAAGCTTCTTCCAAATAAGTAAAAACCAAAGTTAATTTTTAAAAAGTCAGTGAAATGTGAACGCTTGATTGAAACAAAAAAAGCCTAACATGAGTTGTGTTTGTTGCCAAAAATCCTATTATAAAGGTATTAAGATGATATAACTCTGAATTCACATGATTGCAACTGGAATGAAGCCAAAAACAATCACTGACTGAATGTACCTTATTCCTGCAGTGCTTCTTTTTCATAACAATTTAGCAGCAATTGAAAACATTACGTGGATTATTTAACAGTAATTCAAAACTTTCCTTAAACAACTTTGCTGGTTGAATGTAATTTTAATGTGTTAGTAAACATTTACTGATGCGAAGTGGAAAGTACGTTAAAGTAAAAACCCTTTTTAAATTAAACCGCGAACTAAACTAAAATTAACCAGACAGTTTTGATCGACTAATCCAAACCTGTTGTTTGGTAAGCTTTCATGCCCATTCAACAAATCGAAAACTAATAGCAGTTAGTAAAACCTAAAAAAGATTTTCAGCACTGAAAATCAGTCGCAAATTATTGAATTAAATCCACAAAGTGAATATATGAAATTCATGGTTAAAACACCACAGGTAACTGGTATTACGACAATCGTTTCAAATACATTTATAGAGGGGTATCCCATTCTTCTTCGCTTATAATGTTGTTTTTTAAACTTTTGCAAGGAAATAAATTTACTGTTTTCAGAATACCAGTATTCAACGGTAACTCAATGTTTATAATAACAGGTGCATTTAAACCAGCTGAAGCTGCCCAAACCAGCTGTCTCATTGCCTGTACTATGTTCTGTCTGCAGCTGTTATGCCAACGACGTTTATTGACGGTTGTTGTAATGAATCGACCTGTGACACAACCACAAATATCTTATCGTTAGTATTAAAATAAAATCTTTTTGTGCATCCATTTGAAGTACTTAATCAGTAATTTATGCTTAAGACCTTGTTGCTGCAATTTCCACTCCAGATTTTCTATATCAGTGGCTTCCCTCACTCATCGGACTGGGAAACCATTCCAATATTGTATTCTTGTTCGTACGGAAAGCTGTAAAAGATTCAAGGAAACAATTCAATTTTCTCACTGAACAATCATTACGTTGTAGTATACTTGAGGCTAAACGATTAATTTGAAACACAACCCTTGTAATGACAAAAAGTTAAAGAGTTCTAGAGCTAGCAAATATATTTGATCTGTCATCATTAAAATATCACACCGACAAGTGCTTTAGTGTGTTTTAAAAGTCATATGCAACTCCTGTACTGATAATTATCTTAAAAATACGTAATCTGACCCAATTGGAGCAAAACTTACGATAAAATCTTCTATTTCAAAAGAGAATTTCCAAACCATTTTATTTATGGTCACTAGTTCCAGCAGCAACTGTAATGGAAAATAAATCACAACATTGAGCTGAGTCACGAAAATCAGGTTGCCAAAGCCTCATCTAAAATTTGTGCGATTACACCACAATTAATAAGCAGAAAATCAATTGATTTATCACCAATTATAATAGCTGTGGTATAACTTACCTTAAATAAACTACTTCCTACTATTCGGCAGAAAGACGAATGATATTCTCAGAAATGTGGCAGCCTCCACGTCTCTAAACCAGGTGATGCTACAGCCACAACAACAACAAAATATATTCAAAATGAGTCACTCAGATTAGCAGTCTGTGATTATTAATTCACACGTATTTAGTGAGCATGAAAACAATTCATGGTCGCGAATTTTTTTAAAAAATACTACACGCATTAAATCTCACGTATTAACTTACAATCGTATACTTCAGTTAGTCTTAGTTCACTCACAACGATACTATTCGTGACAGTTTATGACTTCGAAAATTTACGTCTTCAGAAATCAAGAGTAATAAGCCTTTAAACTATATCAGTTTTCTGTGCTAACCACACTCACTGAAGAAATTTGTAGAGCGTAATGGAGAGAATACATTTCGGTTACTAAACAGAAGAAAACAGACGTAGCACTGAACTATTCGAAGCTCAGGGTAAGACTGCAAGTTCCTTGAAGGATTTGTGACAAAAAGGTTTATTCAACGCTAACAATATCGAAAGCAGTGTTCTACCAATGGCTACGGCATCGATAGTTTGTGGTCTAAATATAGGGTTCAGTTAGAAAACTGTGTACACGTACCAAAAAGTACTTCTGCATGCGCATGAAGCAACTACTTTTAAGCTCACTACATGTTAAGTGTGGAGAACCCAGGGAAATTGCTTCACCTTTTTTTATTTTAAGCCGACTTTCCACGAAAACGAATAAAAAGGGCTTAAAATACATGTTGAAATATTCTGTATGTTTTTCAGCATTGCAGCAACCACGAAATGCTACTTTTTTAGGAACGAGTGTTTAAATCCTATTTCTGAAATCACGTAGGCTGACAAAATCAAGAATGTTTTGGTAAATAGACAGTACACCGCAGTATATATTTATACACGCAGCTATGCCGAATGTATAGGAATTTAAATATTTTTTCAACCAAAAGCATTCAAAACTCAACCAAAAATAAAAAACTTTGTATGCACAAAACAGAGGATTAGCTTTTTCGTGCTGCTTTTGATTGAGCCCGGATAAAGTCTGTTTTAAACCAGAGCAATGGTTGTATTGTAAAAATGTCGAGAATTTGTAAAGTAGCATTTTTACTTATGTAGCAACGACGTTTTGTGTAGGCACGGAAACCGATGCTATTTGGAAAGTGTCGGCTGGCAGTTTAGTTTTCAAATTGTTAAACGATTCACTGAAAAACGTATGAAATTTTTGTATTGTTAAATAAATTTTTAAATACACCGCAGCAAAAAACAATAAAGGTTTTTAATGAACTTTCTTTGTTCTTTAAATTTAAATTTTGGCAAGTTGGATGAATTAGGTAATTGTAGGGTAAGGGTACCAATGAATGTTCAGTTTGAATTGAAAATATCTAATATTTATTTTTATTATTATTATCATTCACTATCAGCCCCCTCATTTGAGGTAGTCACTCTCAGATACGCTCAGATAACGCGCAGTGGCAAGATACATAATTAGTGTGGCATTATTCCGTTTACAACTTGTCCCTCAACCCAATTCCTAAAATTTTAAGCTCATTGTAAAAAATACTATTTTTATTTTAGTATTGCAAGTAGCAATAAACCAGCTGGCTTTTATTGCTGATTGACAATGAACATAATTATTATTAACTTGAAGACTGTTAAACAATGTATTTTTATTAAAAGCGAGTTCTCTGCCAGTGCAATGTGCAAGACATCTCCTCACAAATTGTACTTCATGAATTAAAAAAACCTAAATCTGAATGATTTTTCAGTATCATTTCAATAAAAACCGATCATGTTGTTCTACTCATTTCTCCAGACATACTAATTTCTATGAATTTCCTTTTTCTGTAAAATCCAGTTGCAGTTTAAGCCAGATAGTTGAATGTAAGTTGGAGTTTCAACTGAATTAGAAAACAGGAACCATACAGCTATTTGTGCATTTACACACAGAGGAATGACCACTACGTTAGTTGCATCGAACATACAGGTTAAACTGTGATTAGACCATAAATGTGTTAAGTCTCAATACATTGCAGTGCTGTAGCGGTAGGCAGTTGTGTACATAAACTATCTTTAAAGTGGCAGTAACTTGCAACCACTCGGGTTCGACGAAGCAGAGGGGTTTGGAGCAGGGAAGCGGAAAGTTACGGAGTTAAGGTGTTGAAATCCAAGCCAGGCGTGCGTGACCTCTTTCCTATGCTGGTAGCTATGCGATTACTCTGCTCAGCATCAGGATGTATTTATGGATGGGTTTGCTGCGGTTGCAGGAGCTAATATATGCAATCGATATGTTTTACAATGTATCTTTATTACTGATTCAATGTATTTTGGTAATATCTTGTATAATATTTTTATAAATAAAACACTGCTATGAAATATACAAACTTTAATCCACACGATGCGAATCTCGCTGAAGTGGGTTTTCGGTAACTTACTGACTAACATTTTAAAACAGAGCTTGTAGCAAAAAATGACGTAAATAAGTAAATGTTATATATGTTTTTATTTCGTTTTAGGCCCATTAAACTGATACCTTTTGCATACTAAACCAAAACTTAATATTACAAAAACTTACTCCCATCTCATAATTAGTATACGTTTGAAAACTCACAACTTGGACTGTTACACAATTGATTATATTACTAATTTGAGACAGATCTACATGAAAATCAGTGTTAACATTAAATCTATCCGAAAGTGTCTTGAAAGTTAATTTTTTTTAACTATTGTAATTTCAATCTGAAGGTAGATACATTTCTTTCTCAAATACACTAACCTACCAAGAAAGCCCAACTGTCATCTAATTTTTAAACACAACATTTATATTCAGTTTTTCCCAAACGCGGCAGGTGCATTAAAATTACTGAAATAAAACAGTTGCAAACTAAATCTAGCTAATAAATCAATTATCCACCGGGTGCACAAAAAATCTTGTTAAATGATTGAGTAGAAAGATATATTTCTTACTACAACGTGGAATCTACACAACAACTCTAGAATTTAATTGGCCCGCCGAACTAAGTTTCCCTTAGGCCTGAGTCTAAAAATAGCTAATAATTACAATGAAAAAATTACTGCTATCTGGAAACCTAGAGTTAGAATAATTGAGTTTCATTCAATTTGAGTTCTTCAGCTATAGATGACGTGACACAGAATATTTTGAAACAGAAACACAAACCTTTACAATTTCCGTTGCGGAAAAATATTTAAAACTCTCGAAGAAACATGGAAACATGCATGAACCACATTTGGAATAATCTCAGTTATATTTTTCATAGTTTTAGCAGGAGATACATTTCTTGCTGTAAAATTCATTGTGTTTCTTAGTTTCAATGTGTAACTGGTTGGAAGCAAATAGTATATTTTACTTCACTTTCACAGTAGCGTATTTCATAACCCATTAGTTTTTGTTGACTTAAAAATTCTCAGAGTTAAGAAACAGTTAGGTTTACTGAAAAGTTTTTTGTTGGCAACAAATGCAGTCAAGTTCTTAGAAAACTATTAGTACAAATACCATTTTCTTGAACACTGTAAGCGGTGCAGTCCAATGAACCTGAACCTTCCGCCAAACCAATAACTTTTTTGATCATGAGTATAGTTTTGTAAGGGTCTTATGTATATGTATAAAATATTTAAATGTATAATCTTTGAAAAAATTTAACACCACATTTCCTTGTACATGAGCTAAAGAACAAACTGTATGCATTCAAATTTGCGAACGAAGAAGCTACATTACTACTTACAAGTTCATTTAAAATGTTTTACACGAAGATACATTTCTCCATTCTACTATAATACAGTAACAAAACAAGGCTAACTTGGGTGTCGTATTCAATTATTATTAACTTTATACTTGCAACCGACAGCCATTATTTTATCAGTCAACAAGTCGTAAATTTCTAGATTACAAAAATGCAAATGAAGATCGTTTACTTAAACGGTGAATAAAAACAAGTCGCAACTCAAAAAGCTTGCATGTTGTTGTTGTGACCACAGTTTTGCAAGCTTGATTAAACAAACGATCAATTTGTAAATTAACAAAAGTTATAACCGGAACAATAATATTTACAACTCAAATGATACGGTTGAGATGTAAATTCACATATTAACTTAATTAGTTTAAAGTTTCAAAAATACTCACAGGCTAGACATACATTGTTTTTGCCATTACAATTTTTGTGAAGTCTCCTACTCCAAGCTATCTTGTCTATCGAAATCTCTAGTTTCCCTTGTTGGTTTATCTACTCAAAGATTTTGTTGACTTGCAAATTTAGCCCAGTTATCGAACGCAAAGACATATAGGAATGAAGATTATATTCTAAACTAATCAATTTCAAGGATAAAAACTACTCATTGGCTAGATATACCTTATTTTGCCAACATTTCAATTTCAATGTGTTTACATCACAGTGTGCAAGTAATCATTAATTACCAAACGAAACCAACCAAGAAGTTGATAATTAATCTATTAACTCATGCAGTCTCGGATACAATCTAAATAATACTGCGCTTATTGTTTCAAATACCTTTGTTAGAAGGTACTCGTTTCCTCAAGAAAATTGGACTACCTGCACAAATGTGTATAAATTTATCTGTAGCAGTAAATTGCTAGTCTGTTAAGAACGATCGACGTATAAAAATGTGTATTGAAACATAACCAATGCATGTCCTAACATTGTTCTGACATTAAATGAAACAATTTAGTTATTCAAATTTGTGCATCAGAAGGAACAGATCAAGTTGTGTGAGAAATTTCATATCGATTCTTTAAAAAAAAGTTATCCGCATTTGCTAATTACCAAAGCTAAAGTGGATTTTGAGCAACAACTTTTATACCTCTTCAATGAAGCAACAAAACCTAAATACAACAGATAATTATATAGTAAGTTTTGAAAGGAAATACATTTCTCTCATCTAATCTTAAATCGTTTCAGTTTTAATTACTTGACAATGCACAAGTCATTTACGATCTCAAATTGATGAACACTGTGTCTTAGTATTTGACAGCCATTAAATACAGCAATTTAACTATTCGTATTTGTGAATCAAAAAAAACAAAGGTGCACAAGTGTTTGTTTTGTGAGAAATTTCATAACGATTCTATATAAAAGATTACCCGCACTTGTTAATAGAGTTGGAACTTCTATGTAGGAAAATACATTTCTCCCTTCCAAAGATAACATATTAACAAACGCTGGTCGCTTCTTTTTACTACTACAATATTCTACGTTGGAGTAGCTTCAAAGTTTAAAATTGAACTTCAAAAGCGTCTAAAAATGTAATGTTACCATTAAGCTTTTTCTAACTTGAAGCAATGTGACTGAAAGCCACATTCTTTCAGAACTAGAAACTTTTTAATTATAAACATAATATTTTAGATACACCTTACAATGAAATCCTTTTAGTTATTCAACCAAAACCTATTCCGAGCCAACAATTGCTCCGCTTTTCTTTGATAGTTCTACAACAACTATGCCCAATACAACTAGTTCTGATAACTTATCCAAAAACCTTGTAAAAACTTCAAACACGAAAACTTGAAACTTCTTCAAATCCAATCAAATTAATCAAGTTAAAATCAAAATAAAATGCCTGCTTTGCTGTAAATTTCATAGCGCTTCACTGCAGCAACAAAAACTGAATACGACTGATAATATAATAAAATTTCATTGCATGGAAATACATTTCTCTTTGCAAAAACAAAACACATTAAAACAAAAACTGACATGAGTCGTCTTCATTAAAACAAACCTCCTACTGTACACTGTATGAGCTAATATTAATAACTGAACTTCTCCTTATTTAGATAACCATTTCGTTTCTATTTCAATACAATCGAGCATTAGGTTTAACTTTTTTAATCCCTTTGCAAGGAAATAAATTTTAGTTTTTAAGATACAAATATTGGTCGGCAATTCCTGTTTACCATAACTGATACTCTCAAAACTAGCTTAAGATGCTTTGATTGATCCTTGTTCTGCCTGCAGCGAATGCAAGAACGACGCTTCTGATCGGTTGTAGTAACGAATTGCCTTGCCCTGAAAACAAACACAAATGTCTTATCGTTAGTACAAAGATAAATTCAAAGCATCGCATTCCCTTTAAAGTATTTAAATAAATCTAATTAAAATTTATTTTTCTGTTTATTACCATGTCACTGTAAATTTCCAGTGTAGAATTTGAAGATACCAACGGCTTCCACTACTCATCGGACTGGCAAACCATCCAATAAGAAATTGATATCCGTGCATATTCAGAAAAAACTGTTGGAGAAATAAATCAAATAATAGAGTTTTCTCATTGGACCATCATTAAGGTTAAATTATTCTTGGGGTTAAACTATCTATTTGAAACACATTTTTTGTAAAAAAAAGAAAGAAGTTTAAAAGTAATAAAGGCAGCGAGTATATGTGATCTGACAGCATTAACCTATCACAACGTAAGGAGCTTTAATTCTTTTAAGTCGAATTCTACTCCACTAATTACAATTTTTGAAGAAATACGAAATCTAACCCAATTCTAACAAAAATAACTTACGATGTAATTTTTTATTTCAAATAGCAATTGTAACCCATTTTAAGTGTAGTGACTGATTTTAACAGGAACTGCAACTGAAAATATTTGACTAACTGAATTAACCTAAGTCCCAAAAATGAGGTTGCCAAAGCCTTTTCTAAAACCTCGTGACGATTTCAATCCCGAATTATATACAAGAAAATCAACTATCAACGAATTTATACTGCTGGTGCATACATTACCCAAAAAAAATTACTTCCTAGTTCTAGTCCGAAGGACAAATGGTAATCTCCGAAAATGTCAGCGACCTCTACCATCACTAAACCCAAGTGTAACAATAACAGCAAAAGTAATAAATAAACATCGTTAAAATGAGTCACTCGGATTTATAAATCTGTGATTACTAAATCACACGTATTTAGTGACCATGAAAACAATTCATGGTTGCGAATAATTTTTTTTAAATTACAAGACGGATAAACTCTCACGTATTAACTTACCATCGAATTTTTCAGTTAGTCCTTATTCACTAACAACGAAACTATTTGTGATACTATATGACTTCGAAAATTTACGTTTTCAGAAATCCAGAATATTGAGCCTTTAAACTATATCAGTTTTCTGTGCTAACCACACTCACTGAATGAATTTGTAGAACGGAATGGAGAAAATACTTTTCGGTTGTTAAACAGAAGAAAACAGACGTAGCACTGAACTATTCGAAGCTCAGGGTAAGACTGCAAGTTCCTTGAAGGATTTGTGACAACAAGGTTTATTCAAGGCTAATAATATTGACAGCAACGTTCTGCCAATGGCTATGGCATGGATAGTTTCTGGTCCAAATTTAGGGCTTAGGTACAATACTTTATGCACGTACGAAAAAGTACTTTAGCATGCGCATGAAGTAACTACTTTTTAGCTCAGTAGCTTTCGGGAAATGGCTTTACCTTTTTTTATTTTAAGCCAGCTTTCATAAAAACGAATGAAAAGGCTTAAAATATACATTGAAATATTCTGTGTATTTCAGCATTGCAAACAACCACGAAGTGTTAGTTCTTGTTGAATGAGTGTTTTAATCCTGTTCCTGAAATCACGTAGGCTGACAAAAGCAAGAACGCTTTGGTAAGTAGGTGGTATGTGTTTGTACATGTAGCTATGTCGAATTTATTTGTATTTATATTTGAATTTCAAGAAAAGACTTGCAATTCCAGCCACAATAATACATATAGAAGCGAGGATTCGAGTTTTCGAGGAGTTTTACCGTAAACCTGAAATAAGTCTGTTTTTACCCAGAGCAATTGTTTGTTTGTAAAAAATTAGAGGATTTAAAGAAGTAGCATTTTTACTTAAGTAGAAAAGAATTTTTAAAAGTATAAAGACTATTGCTATTTAGAACGTGTGGCTGCGCGTGTATAGGATTTAGGCGGAATATTGTGGTCACGTATGAAAAAGTAGTTCAGCATAAAGTTACTACTTTTAGCTCATTTCCTGAAAAGTGTAGAGCACCCTGGGAATTGCTGCGCCTTTTTTTAATTTTTTTTAAGTCAGCTTTCCATGAAAACTAATGAAAAGGGCTTAAAATATACATTGAAACATTGTTCTTGCATTTAAGCATTGCAACATCTACGAAATGTTAGTTCTTCATGAACGAGTGGTTTAATCCTTTTTCCTAAAATCACGTAGGCTGACAAAATCAGGAATGTTTTGCTAAGTAGGTAGTATTTCGCAGTACATAGTTGTACATGCGACTGCGACTATGTCAAATGTATACGTAGTCAAATCTATTTTTCAACCAAAAGGATTAAAACCCACAACTACAATGATAAAAAGGTTTTTGTATAGAAGGGAGGATCAGAATTTTCACCAGAACAAACGGTTGTTTTGTTTAAAAAATAGAGGATTTAGGAAAGTACCATTTTAAATTATGTAGAAACGAATTTTGGTGTCGGTATAAAGACTACTGCTATTTGAACGTTTGGCTGGGAGTATGGTTTTCAAATTGTTTAACGAGTTATTTGCAAAAATATGAAATGGTTGTGACTTTAAAATAACTTTAAATGCGCTGCAACAAACAAGGATTTTAAAATACTTTCTATTATCCTTCAATTTAAATTATTGAATGTCGGATTAAATTGATGACTGTAATTTAATTTTTTGATATAAGCCAAAACACAATAGAAATAAATATACTATGAGCGGATGCCACTCAGTGGCATCACTTGGTTTTGAACGCGTCCGTCAACCTTTTCTTTAGTCATACAAAACTCGTAGCTCATTCTTAGAATATTCTAGTATTTTATTATTACATGTAGCATATGAATGGCTGGCTTTTCATGCATTTAATGCTGCATGACAATGTTGTGTGGTTTTCTTGTGTTGCCCGCCAGTTTCTTTGCAAAATGTATAATGTTACTTTCAATATGTGTGTGTGAAGTTCGTAAAATAGAATGAAGGCTTGAGTACTTTTTATATTTTAGGTTATTGTCATGTTCATGGACATAAATATTATTAACTTGAAGACGGTTAAACAATGCACTATTGATTTGAGATAACGCTTCTACCAAAGCGATGCAAAATAATTTCTAACCAAGCGTAAGTCAAATTAAAAAACTTCCCCACAAAATCGGAGATAGCAGTGAAAATGTGGAATCGAGACCAGACAATATTCGGGCAAGTTAATAATTTAAAGAGTTTAAAAAAACCACTTCATAAACACTTGTTATCCAAGTAATAACTTATGAGGATTCAAAGTTCAATGAGTTAAATGTGAGGCAACTAATTGTGCTACGATTAAATAGTAATTTCTGAGTACATACGATATTTCTATAGTTTATTACGGATTTGGGATGCACATTAGAAGCCCCAAAAATTTGAGGCTTCATTTGGGGTTGAGTAAAATATTACATCTGGGGCAGCTTTTGTATGCTGATCACGATAATGTATTTAGTTTTTTGTAAAACTCATATTTCGAATTTACATGTTTTTTGTACGGCTTGTTTGTATACATTTGCATTTTTATGCAGAACTGGTATTTTAAATGTTTTTTGAAGTGTAAATTGTAAATTAATTTTGGAAAGATATGTTAAGCTTAGTATGATTACATATGATTATGGTCACATATGAGTACAATTTGGTTAAATTTTGGTTGCTGTAACCTTAAAAAGACCTAATTTAGTGTTTTAGGCAACCAAGAAAGATTAAGTATTCATACATAATATAAATTCGAAATATGAGTTTTACAAAAAAAACTAAATAAACCATCGTGTTCAGCATAAAAAACTACCCCAGACTCAATATCTCGTAAAGCTAAACTCTTGAGACACTCTAGAGATAGTATTCGTTGTTAGTTAACTCTTCATTTGATGCTTGGTTTTCAACCATTTTTCATTTCTGAGTAATCCGTTTCTAAGGGTTAGGATGTTGGTTACAGAGAACGCACTTCAAATGATTTTAATAAAAAAATTATTAAGTAAGATGCAGTACCTGATAAAAGAAAAACCCTAATAAACAGCGTCCCCAACGTTGGGGTAGGAAAAATACTTTTGTAGGTATGTAGTACATATTCTATGGATGGTTAAAAGCGTTTATGCATAAAGGTACGTGCAGCTATGCGATATGCTGAAGGTTTCATGTTATTTGTTATGCAAAAGAATTAAAACGCCAACCACATGGTTTGAAATTGAATGTATTGATTGAATTATTTTTAATGGAGTTTCAACTTGAACAATGCTTGCTTTTTACACGTTTAGAGAATTTATGTAACGCGTATTTTACATAAATCTGGAATGGCTTGCATTTTTACACAGTTTGCATACACACATGCAATCATTTGTGCAAGCATATTTTATTGCACGAATTCTCACGCTCTGACTTTGGATCACACAAAGCAAAATTTTATTGTAATTAAAAAGTTTAAAATTTCCGTCACGAAATAATGCAAATGATGTGCATTGTATTTTTATGTTTCGTTAGGAAGTAGTATGTATCCATTTTATGTAGGCTTAATGTATCACTTCAACGACATCTACTTAAGCAAAGGAACCAATCCCCGACCTGATTTTAATTGTCAAAAAATTCGTGCGTGATTTATGAGGTTGTAGGGCATATTTCTATTTATTATAAATTTGACATGCAACCTTCACAGAAACCAAAATATTACTTAAATGCATATCGACACATACCTTATCGATTGACCACAATTTTGCAACACGCATATACGGAGTTACTTGCAATACTGCAAATAGCGTACTATATCAACCTCAAATTGTTGCAAATCACAAAGTAAGTAAGTGGAGCCAGCCGCATCAAATCCATTTGCAGTAAATATTCGATTAAATTGAAAAGGGTTTGTGTTTGGAGATAAAAATACTTTCAGCTTTGTTGCACTGAAATGGTTCACGCATTTTTTGAAAAGATTGCAAGCAGGCCAGATTTAGCTGACAGGTGCGCAACTAATGTCATTCGGAACCGAAAAGCAAGCCAGTTATTTACCCAGGTGTTTTCAGTCTTTTTTCCGGAGGATGGCGAGTTGGATTACAATGTGAAGTCGTGGTTAGATGCTATTGCAAATCAGTTTCAGTTTGATAATGTAATTTGCAACAGTATATATTTCTCAACAAATATCATATTACCATATTTAAAGCTTTTGCAAATAAAAATCTTCTATTTTTTCTAGAATTATGAAAACAAATTCACAATTTGGGAGGTAAAGAAGCTTTTTCTCCGCTTGAAATTGCACCCAAAAGATCTTGATACTGTCAACGTGTTCAATTTTTGGCTGTATCTGATTTCCATCTACAAATTGCTTATGGAGGAGGAATACGATAGAGACGACAACATTTTTAGATTCATGGAAGGATGCTCCATTTACCAAGTAAAAGTAGTGTTAATGGGAAACAATCCGAGTAAAGAAGAACCATCATCTGGCTACGCATTCCAAGATTCTGTGTGTCCATCCACGAAACAAATACTGGATTTTGCGGATTCGGAAATTGATGGTATATGCTCATTCCTTGACAATTACAAAGTTTTGAGCCTATCAAAAAGTGAAATAACTGAAGCTAAAGAAAACTGCGAGTTGTGGGGATGGATTGAACAAGGCGTTCTTCTTCTCCATCCCAAACTTACTTTTGAAGGAAATGAAGACATTTCTGAAGCGTGGGAAATTTTCACAGATTTTATTTTAAAGTATTTAAGCGATGTAGTTGGAAAAAGAGTTTTTATCTTTTTGGGATTAGCCGTTGCGGATAAAGCAACATTAATTAACCAAGATCGGCATATGGTAATGAAACTTTATCACCCAAGTCAGTACTCTTTGAACCCTGAGCACTCTTTGACGGAAAAGCTGGATTGGGACGCAGTGTTGCCATTTACCAATGCCAACTTTTATCTATGGCAGACATCAGGAGGTGATCTGGAAACCATGATAGATTGGACGAGTGTTGGATGGGTGAAAAAGAAAAGAATAAAACGAATCAGTCAATGGAATGAGTTATTTTGCGATGTCAGAAAGAAGTGTGGTTTGATTTCCCGTGGATCCCAGGTCAAATTTGGGGATGATCTTATTGTGAAACGAGGCATGAATGGACTTCTTAGCCTGATGGTCCCATCTGAATCATAATGTGTAACAACAATTAAATCGGTTAGTATTTAAAAATTTGTAAAACATTGTTTATTCAAATTTATGCTGCATTGATTGAATACAAACTACATTTGTTCAAAAAAATTTGCTCTACATTGTAGTCAGTGAAAACGGATTGAAATGACAAAATTAACTCAACTCAAATTTTGTTATCATCATCAGTTCTACCAAACGTAGCTAAAAACCACGTATTGACTTCATGATTGCGGGCAGGGTGTAATACTCTATTACTTGTTCTGTACTCAGGTTCCTGCAAAAGTAAAATTAACATTTGAGCTATTTGAATTACTAGTGAAGAAAGAATAACTATACATTGGCTTGCAATTTGTATATAATGCATATTATTATAAACTCATGTCATGGATATGCAATAATTAGTGCGACCACACGGCAGCTCATACATGCACTTGCTTTGTGTTTGGTCACGCAAGTGTTAAAGCTATCAAATGGTTTACATTTATTGTCAAATTCAAAAGGCAAGTCATTCAGGCATTATGCATGGTCGTTATATCTATTCGTGATATCCTGCACTACGCGTTGAAAATATCCCGACGTCATAAACCGATTGATAATACTTATAAAGAAGTACACTCACTCAAAAAATATGATCCGGAACATGAAGATGTTCAGTTTTATCATACTTTGAAATCAATTTAGTAATTAATATTAAGTTGACAAGAATTGAAACGTTGTAAGACTTTCTTGTACTGAATGACTGAGCAAGCATAAAAATTTGTCAGGATCATTCTAAGTAAAACATTTCGTCTGTATTTAAAGTACAAAAATTAAACGTATCTTGTGCATATGTTCTTTGATAACAATTCATCAAAGTCATTAGAAAGTGTAAAATTAACTCATTCACGTCATGTCATTTCAAAACGAATGTTGTTCAATTTTATTTCTTAAAATGCAAACAAGTGTAGAAAAGCGAAAGACACAAATTAGCATACAATAACTGCAAGTTTTCAAGAGAAATTTAAATTAGTAAAAAAATTGTTACGGATTTTTTCGGAAATAATTAGACAGACAAACAAATGAAACTCGTGAAGTGTAAGTCAACCCAGAGTGATGGTACGCGTAACACTGTAGGATTAGCAAGGCCAAAACAGCTGAAAAAGAAGTAGACCAACACATATTTTTCACTTCATCATCCAGACGTCAAAAAGAGTGAGTTGAACTGTGATTTTCTGTTTATCAGTTAGATTTTATTTTATCAAATTAAAAATTGGTGTTTGCTTCAGCTTTTCAGAATGGTGCACCCATTTATTACGACGATTGCAAAGCAACCCATTTAGCAAATCAATGTGCAAAAACGGCAACTCGTTCCAAAAAACCAAGCCAATCATTCACTCAAGTGTTCTCAATCTTTTTTCCTCAGGATGAGGAATTGGAGAATGAAGTGAAATCATGGTTGGAAGCGATAGTTGATTCGTTTCGAGTTTTGATATTGTAAGTAAAATTAAAACGGACTACTTACAAGAGAGTTTGAAATTAAATTTTGGTAAAAGAGTAAGATTTCATTTTTCAGAATATATGAAAATCAGTTCACAATTTCGGAGGTGGAGAAGTTGTTTACTCGCTTCGGCTTCAACCCCAAGAACTCGGATACTGTAAAAGTGTTCAGTTTTGGTTGTATCTGATTTGGGTTTACAAAATGCTAATGAAAGAAGGCTCCGATCGGATGACAACATTTTTGGATTTATGGAAGGCTGCTCAATTCAACATGTGAAAGTTGTTTTACTGGGAAACAATCCCAATAAAGCGAAAACTTCTCTGGCTACGCATTCCACGAATCTGGATGCCCCTCTAACGAAAAACTGCTACATTTTTTAGACTAAGAAATTGATCTCGTGTGCAAACATCTCGACGACTACAGGTTTTATTAGCATGTCATTAGACCAGCTAAATGAAAACAAGGAAAACTGTGACTTGTGGGGATGGATTCAACAAGGAGTTCTTCTCATTCATCCAAGACTTACTTTTGAAGGCAACGAAGATATTTGCGAAGCATGGGAAATCTTTACCAATTTTGTTACTGAAATATTTAAGTGGCCAAAATTAGTAAGGTGGTATTTTATGTTGCTGGGATTGGCCGTTGCAGATAAAACGGCGTTGATTAATCATGAAGAAAATTTGGTAATGAAGCTTTATCATCCCGTTCAGTACGTTTTGAACCCGGAACATTCTTTGATCGTAAACATGGATTGGGAAAGTATGCTTCCATTTATCAATGCTAACTTTATATCTGGCAGCGGTCAGGAGGGGACTAGGAAAACATGATTGATTGGACAAATATTGAGGGGGCAATGAAAAGGAAGAATAGGGGACTTCGTCAATGGAATGAGTTTTTCTGCGATGTCAGAAAAGATTGTGGCTTAATTCAACGTGGAACTCAGAAAAATTTTGTGGACAATATCATTGTAGAACGAGATATGAATGGACTTCTAAGCATGATGATAAAATCGGATGATTAATGTAACTGACTATTGATAGTGCCAGTAATAACTACCTCAATATTGAGCTGTTGTTGAAGATATTTTTGTCCTGCATATTAAATATGTATTTAACAAGTTTACAATTTGGAAATAAATAAAAAACCTGTGTGGAGTACAAAAGAAAGATTGCATTTCTGCATACACCAATAAATTTCATACGCAAACAGGATGCTTCATCTGAAAACTTTTTTGGAATATTTTCTTAACACTCTAAGATAGTTGAAATTTCCACAATTGGTGAAATGGAAATTTTACTTTTGTCCAGTAGAAAAAGGACAATAGGCTCCTTTTCATAAACGTCGTATAATTATTATTCAAAAATTTGACCAACGTAGAAATGATGATGATTTCGTATTGTTTAGAAGACACACATTAGGTACTAGTTAAAAACTAATATTTTGAAAGCCACGTCCATATTGTATTGAGAATAAATAGAAACATTAAAACAATGGATTTAACTCATTCTCGTTCATCATGAAGACTGCATTTGCGATCCACAGTTGAATAGAATTTGAAGCAGATAGATTACATCTCCTTTTCATACACACCCAAACCGGTTTCAACATACAGAAGTGTGCGGTGCAGCATAATATTGCAAAATATGTTCAGCATTTGCCTTTGTATTATTTAGAAATGTGTACCTTTCATTAAAAAAATTCTGATGTAACTTACAAAGGTATTTTTCCTGTGTGAACAAAAGGAACAAGTATGCTGTGCAGATGGTCCAACTTCCTGGACACCTGCTTGTACCTAAATCTCCCTCGTGTTTTTGTTACATCAAGGAAGCTTTCATTGTATAATAGAGAACATACAAAAACCCAACCTGGACTCAAAATCAACATTGCATTCACTCTGTGAACATGAGCAAGAGGGTTCTTTGTCAGTTGGAATTTTACAGCAGTTGAAAGCACATCATCATTTCTGTTTCTCGTATATTTGCCAGAAAACGCAGTTTCAATAAAAATTGACATGAACCCTTGCTACGTAAGCATTCGTAAAGTTCACGATGTTAAAGCAGAATTACAAACATACATTCTGCGAGAACGTCTCGCCAAAATCAAGCAGTGTCTTATTTGCGACAAAATGTTTCCTGGTATAGCAGCTTTATACAAACATTTACGAGGACATTTGGGTGAACGACCATATTCTGTTTCAAATGTGA
>LJIJ01002895.1:0-22831 GCA_001718145.1 Orchesella cincta
CAAACGGATGCAAACCGCAGAAGCTTCAAAAATGTAAAAGATTTGTACAAAAACTTTCGAAGAAAGTTGGCAAAAACTTTCTGCGACAAGCCCTAATGGGCATGCGCAAGAATGATTCATTTCACAGCTAAAAAAGGGGTTCAGATGACACGTAAGGATTTCAAAAGAAGCTTAGAAAATTCTCAATTTCTGCTAAAAAAAGAATTACCAAAGCCGACAATTATGGAAAATACAGCTAAATTAAGCCAGTTCGATAACTTATCGGAATCCTGGTGTCTTAGTATAGGGTTTTATAACTAGTTAATGATTTATGGTTTCCTGAGACATGGATGAATTAAAGTTCGGTACTTGGGTTTTCTATAATCTTACCATATTGCTGGAAATTGCTCAAAAAATCGACAAATACGAAATATTATTCACCTATCAAATGTATCAAAAAAGTGCCTAGAAAAGAACATTAGTAGGCTAACCTATTTATAATATCTTGTATATGCCATTAGATTTTATTGGATAATTATCTTTATTGGCATCGTCAAAAGTGGCGAGGAATGGTATTTTGATAAACTCTTAGTTTCTTTACGACAGTTTTTCCCATTTTCGGTTCCAATTCTACTGGCAATAACATGTAAACTATTCATTCGAGAATTTTCTTCAAAATTTGGAAAATATTATTTATTATACATCAAGAAGTTAAGTAAAAGCTAGTTTAATGGCAAATACCTTTATCATTTCCAGTGGTGGAATTTTATTTGGCACACCATCGCGATTTTGAGGTGCCGTGTCCTACAAAGGGAATTATATTACGTATCTAGCACAAAAACATCATATTTTATCATTTATCATTTATGGTTTTTTGAGACCGTATCATCCACATTATATCTGACTTTTTGAAAATGGACAAACAAAAAGCAGTTGAGGGATACCGCCCACAGTTTCAGAAATTGGAACTTCTACATTACATGGCTGAGGTAAAGTTCTGTACTTGTATTTTCTATAATGTTACTCATATTGCCAGAAATTACTGACAGAATCGACAACTATTTAACATTAGTACACCTGAAAGAAGGCAAGCGTGTTTCTTAGTGGTGACGCAGAAAGTTAAAAGCCTTATTTATAAATAATTGTTTATCTGATTCCGTAACACCCACACATTATATTTGGCTTAGGAAGGATAGTGTTGAAAAGCAACGCGAGTGCCACTCAAAGTTTGTCAGCGGATATGAAGTGACCAATCTCTTACCACTCAAAAAAAATTCAGATTGAATTTCACACAAGTTAGTTTTTTACTTCATAAGCAAACTCTTGTAGGTATAAAGTGGTTAAAAATGTTGGCTCAAAACATCAAGCTTTTCTTGGCCATTTCAAAATTAGGTTATCAATCAGGAATTGCTAATTTCTACTGGGATAAATCAGTAAATAAGTTTAAAAGTTTTAACAAAAACAACGGAGCTATCTTTCGAGAAAAATTTACTACACGGCAAATGTGTTAGTGGGAGTTGTAGCTATTCAGACATTCACTGGGGGGAATTCAGATGTGCGCACCAAATTTCTCTGTGCAAGTAACATGTTGCTGTTAATATTGACAAGAGCATTTTTACTGGTTTGTAAAGAAAACAGCAATGAGATGATATTGTTCCTCAATGGAATCTTGGATTTCATGTCAAAGCACAAAAACGGTCAGCACAACTTTTTTGATGTATCAGTAATCAATACTATTTAATAACTGAAAATGTCTTGTGGATTTTTCAGCTGTCATTAGGAATGCAGACCGAAACTTGATTGAAAAACTAAATCTTTGTGTCTACACTGTCCCCATTTCAGCAGTATCGGCGGTGTTAATAATGGTTTATGGTCTGCACTACATCAATCCGTGTAACCAATCGTTGGCTGGTTATTTTCTTCTTTTAGAATGCAAAACCGGTGGCCCAAAAATTGTTGCAATAGCCATAAAAACCTACGTACTACTTGCTAATCATTTCAGGTGGAGTTTTACAATGCAAATCTTAGCCTTCACAGTTGCTGGGTTTCATGTTCTTTGCGTATTGAGTTTGAAAGATTGCCTGACTATGTTTCCAAAACTTTCGTCCCGTCGATACGGAATGTCAATCTACCAAATCGGGTTTACTTACAGAAACATCCAGGTTTTGGAGCTGTTGGTAAATTCAATATTGCAAGGAACAGTGCTGGCTATAGTGGCTGTAGGAGTCCCTACGATTTCATTTGGTTTAGTGACTTTAATTCGATTGGAGTGGTCCATAAATACTGCGATTGAGTTGGTATTAGCATTCATAATTTTTGTCCATCCTGCGACAGTATTCATTATCTGGCTTGGTGGGTTGGTAGGAATTCATGTCAAATCAAGAGAAAATTTTGAAACTCTAAAATGGAATCTCCATAGTATGACCACCCCAGCTCAAAGGATTCAAAAACGATGGCTTTCTCGATTTTACAGATCTTGTCCAATAATAAAAATCAAAATGGGTTCGCAAAATTTTCTCGAGTCACTCACTCCACTCAAATGCTTGGATTTTTCAGCTAACCTTACATTTCAGGCACTAATAATTCTAGAAAACTAAACATATCTGATGTAGATAGTCTGTATTGGCATTTGGCTATCGCTGCTGATTACAGCCTAGAACAGTTGTAAGTGTTATTTAAACGTAAATTTTACTTCCTGTAAAGATGTATCTGGAAGGTAACCTGGGTTCATTGTCATGCACCGACTAGAGCACGTCCACATTGTCATTATAGTCACAAACCCTCAGGAGAAACACATATGTAATAGCCTGCGTGAGTTTGGTGTAAACTTTACTTTTATTTCAAAACTTTCTAAAATGGAAGATTTTATTCAATCAGCAAAAACACAAAGTGTCCCGAAATTGTATCCCATATATAACCTGTGAATTTGGGACATTTTGTTTGTTGTTTTGATGCAAATGGTGTGTTTGTATATAAAATAAGTAAGCACAATTTATGCCAAGCAATAACTAATCGACGGCAATTGGATTGAGCAAACGGCATGTATTTTTCAGGAAATTTATTTGCCCAGTTAAAAGAAGTGCATGGATGGAAACACATTTTTTGCTTCTGTGATTCATTTTCAACAACCAAAGTAGATTGCATGCAGCGGTGCTTGATATAATATATAATAATAAGTAACTACTTGCTGAGTATTAGATTACGTAATTTCTGCATCAAATTCTTTTAGTGTGGGATCGAAAAGACCAGAGTAATAGCAATGTTTAAGTGTTTAAGTTTATTTTATTTGTTTATAAGTGAGTTAAAAACTTTTTTACGATCAATATAATGTGATTATAGGAACTCAAAAACAATAAAGTATGAATTAGCTATTAAACATACTAATGCTGAATACATGTTTGGTGCTAGACACTTTAATATATTTCCATTTACAAAATTTATAGAAACTGTGTGCTTAAGGTATTCATTTTTAAGTATAATTTTTTGGCCAAACTGGTCTGCCATCGCAGTAAGAAATGTTTCCGTACAATTGTCAAGGCTTGTACCAAAATTATTTGTTCAAAAGATTTTAAATATCTCAAGACTGAATGCTGTCAGTGCGACGGTTAGCATGGTGCACATAACTACTAATGTTCCCAATTAACGCGTCAAGTTTTGTAGCTCTATCAACTTCAAAAAGTTTCTCCCTGCTTTTTACAAGGTATATAAAGCTAAATAAACTTCCTTTGGTCATTTTTATGCCTCTTACTATCCTTAAAGAGGTTTAGCGTTTGTATGCGTCTAAGTTGTTGCCGCATATGTAAACGTTCTATCTGCAAATTGTACAGTCCAGACTGAACATATCTACCAAGAAATTTTTGAAACGGAAATAAGGCAAATGTGGGGTAATTCTGGTTCCAGAATTCTATTTTTATATGAAACGACGTCTGTCTTGGGATCACCCTATGAAAATGGATCTGCTGAAACAGCGCTACATTCCAATTGTAGACGCAGTTGGCCTCGCACAACACAGCAAATTTACTGAATGGCCTATTTGTCGACTGAAAAGATTTCTTGACTATGCATCCAGATATTTTGCCAAACTTACATTTAAACACATGTATTGGGGACCCGTTCGCTGCCTTTTGTAGTGAAAGAATGTCGAAAGAACCTAGACTAGGAAAATATGTGTTCTTGACAATGCTTTGGTACAAGTCTCGGAATCTACTTGGAAAATTCTTATTTCCTGCAATTGATTGCATGTTCCACAGTTCATAAATAAACATTTCTGGAGCAAGAAAATCAAAGTCCGTTCTATTATAAAGTTGCTTCATGGATTTAGGAAAGTCATTTGGTTCCTGCTCAGCAGTCATCGAATACAAAGACGAGTTATAGAACTGTCGGAGCAAAATAGCAGTCAGTGCCCAAATAATTACAATAGCTTGGCCATCTAATCAAGTTTGCTCAGGCCTATTATCATCTTGTTCTAAAATTACGGAAATTTGCCAAAACGTTACTAAACCCATTGTTTTTCCTACTATGCAGACCAACACAAACGTAATTCCAGTTATGACTGCTAACGTACAAACCCAAACATTAAAATGGAAGGGATACAGAAACGCAGAAAGTTTTACATTAAATACACGCGTTTTAGGGAATACGACTTGAAATGTATAATCCGTTTGTTTATGAATAAAAGGAAGAATATTTGGGGCACGATAAAACTCTCGTATAGGATGTAGTCCAAGGTGAAAAAGTCCCACGCCAACAAAGAGACATCGGTAGTTCGAACAGTTTTTTGAATTTAAGTACTCCTTGAAAATTTCACAACTTTCGTGGTGAGCTTCGGGTGTATCGGGGTGCATGCAAGCTGTAGGGTTGAATTGCCATATGTTATAAGAATTTCCGTCGTACATATTTGAATGCATGCGTTCCCAGAAAATTTGAAATGCTCTTATTGTTGTTAACGGTTTCAGCGGAATGTCCAGCGGGTGGTTTGATTTCGTACTATTTCACGCGATAATGTAAACGGTATTCTACTACGCTTGTCACACGAGAAACAACCTATAGTTGCAGCGGTACCTTTAAAATTAGCAAAAATTAAAATTGCTGTAGAATACAGTGTAACCACTTTATACTTTGTTAATTGTTTTTGTTCTCGTAGTTGTTGGGATAGGCAATCCAAGTAGAATAATATCCGGAAGTTTCACAACATATTTTTGATTCCAGTTGTTCCATAGAAAATTGGAATCCCAGCATTTATCATAGCACCTTGGTAAAAATACGTTGGTAGAAACTAGAAGAACGTGGTGTGCGCTACGTCTCTGCTGGACGCCGACTTTACCACATGTTTCAAGTATTACCCTGTGTGCTTGTTCAAATTCATTTTGAATTGCAAAAAACGTCATTGAATCAAACATACTGTTACTTATAGTTATCAAGATGCAGTTAAGAAGAACGCATTCATAAAATATAGAGGCGATGATAGGATGCAGTAGATTGAAATTTGGTAAGGGTGGTATACTAGACAATACTATCTATGTGAAAGAGTCCAAATCTGACAAGTGCCCAGTAACCCAGTACATAAGAACTATAGGGTGTTCTCTCAACGTTCTCCCATTTTAAGGCTATTTTAACATTAGTTAAATGGGGAGACCCTGAGTGTTCTCCGATCCTCGTTACCAGGATACGGTATTTTTAAGACCCATGTGCAGGAAACTAGCAGCGGTCTCAACTTTGCCCATTATAGAAATCTTACTAAGCCGGATATGTGAAAAGTATTTTGAACAGAAATTAAAAACAGAGTCTTGGCAATGAAACGTTTATGTGCTACGAACCCCCAACCAGCTTCTCATTAGCCACATTTGCATGTGCTGTCAAAATATATAAAAGCTCTGGTCATGTTTTCATCATTGCCCGCATTCCATCCATGGTGCACGTTAACTGCGTTGCCCACATAATTTGCCAATAAATTTACATAAGCCTCACCTTCTCCTATTTATTTTAATACACAAACAACTCTGACAAAGTTTGCAATTAAAATTGATTAAACAACCCATTGTATATGCAATTACTTCAACAATTTCAGTAATTTGTACTTTATTCATCGTGATGATTGAAAAGTTCTCCATTAGTGAAAAACGACAAACAAGGATGCTTTTATAACTTCGCTTAATCATTTAAATATAAATGTGCATGAATATTTTATTTAAGTGTGTCATACAAATATACATATACATACATATATTAGATAAAATATCAACCTTGACACTTTTTAAATATTTACGGATTTGAAAAGAAAGGAAGCCAGCTCGATTGGATCCTGTTCTAATGTGGAATTATAAGAAGAAGATATGTTTTAGATTTTGATGACATTTTGTTGAAAGTTGAAATAGACCGTCAACGTGAGATCACCTCCAATGAGATAAAGATGTTTGAATTTTTTCCAGTAGAAGGGGTAGCTTTTCTGAAATGCACTGTATGTAATCTCCAGTTTTCAAAAACTAAATAGGAATTTAGGATATCTTTAGAAAATGGGTTTGAAATTAAACTATATATTATAGCTAGGTATATCACGAATATAATATAGAAAATGTCATTTGCATTTGTTTATAAACTGTTCTTGTCGATAAAGGCTTATTACATATGCTGTTAGGTATCCAAGCAATTTAAAAACTGTTAGATATTATTAAGAGTAGATGGCTTTCGTATCACTTACCTGAAAGAACCCATATATTTCCACAGTTGATTCGAGGTATCAAAGCGATATTCTTTATTCTTAATACTATAGTTTTGTACCTACAGAGACTAATTTTAAACTGACGCCACGGGAAAAGTTTTATTGAAATTGTAGTTGCTGACATTCATGACATCATTCAATTTCGGCATGTTCTTTATGATAAATTAATTAAGAAATTATTATCTTAGTTCCGGCTTATTGTCACGAAAACAAATCGGCTATCTGTCAGGCAAGCAAAGAAGCATTATTTGCTTTAATATGGCCCACAACTATTATATAGCAATCCATGGGTCTTAAATGTGACAAGTGTTCTCCGAACCAGGTACATAAGGAACTATAGTGTGTTCTCTCAACGTTCTCCCTGTATAAGGCTATTTTAACGTTAGTTAAACGTCATATTTAAGACCCATGTTAGCAATCCAATAGAAAAGCAACACAAAAGGTAAATACCTACCACCTGTGAATGCATAGCTACTGTAGCACCACTCTGCTACTATGGCCAGATGTGCAACTATGGGTTTAAGGTCGCAGAAAGCTGAAAGTAGTGGAGTCAACTAGCAGAGAGTTGACTGAGCTCACACTGCTACTACAAGATTTTGCGACCGTGAAGCCATAGTTGTTCAGCTAGCCACAGTTGCAGTGTTGTACTGCACTCAATGATTTTCATACACAATACACAAGCTACAGTTTCTATTTCTCACATTTCTATCCATATTTCTATGTTTGTATATATCATGTACCATGGAAGCACCGAATGACGCATTCATGACAATGTAAAGAGAATGTATATACGATATAAAGTGAACTGGTGTTCCTAAGATTTAAGACGAAAAGTTTTTTCAATGCCACTGGGGGATATGGATGAGAGATTCTAATATTCCGAAAAGTAAGTTATCATTTATTTGTGACTATTATAATAATTTTTAGCCCAAAATGTTAGCCAAGAAAATCCACAAGCTATGTGAAAGCGATTCGACAACGAGAATTTCTTTCAGTATAAATGTATGCTAGTATTATGGTGCACTTCAGGTTTTGCATGAAAATCCGCGTTATCCGCGTCGGGATAAGTTAAGATTTTTTAAATTATTTTTGAAGGGCAATATAAACATGATGTCCACCCCTAAAGGGAGTAGGATATCTTGGTGACTGAATGTTGGTGACCTGCCAATTGAAAATTTGTGTTGGGCAGCTTCTCGTGAAATGCAGTCTGCTGCTTGTTTGCGTTTATTTTCTTCTGTACATATTTCTGTGACTTTTTATTTGTAATTGACAAGCTTTGAACAATCCTGCTGCGGTGTTTGCCAACATTTAAAAAAATCACTATCCCACAATGTATTGCTGTAAAGTAGCATGAAATTATATGAAATAAGAATAATACACCAAACATTGTTCTTGCTTGCTTAAAGGGTTATAACTCTTCCTATAAGTATTTTAGAGCAGACTATGAATCCGATATTATTACTCGGACATTTAAGTATTTCGCGGACACAAACATAACTTAAATAAAAAGTACAATTACGGTAGTAATTAACAAACTCTTCAAGGCTGAAACGTTTCCAATTTTTCAATTATTTTCCTTTACTTTAAATCTTGATGAGACCGTTTCATTATATTCCCAGATATCTCTATAATTCCTAGCATGTAATTAATTTTATATCGAGAAGTTTGGGGATATTTCAGTTCCCTTATTTTAAATAATATGACATAATTATTTGCTAAAAATACTGGTTCAAACTTGTTGACATCTAATTGAACCTGAAACCTTCTGCGAACAATTTTAAGATAGCCAGAATTAACATGATGCCAGCTACTAAGAATGTTCCTTCAAACGTGGATATGTTGGTTGGTCTCTCGTCATGCCGGACTTCTTTTGATTTACTGCTTGCAAGAAAGAAGTAACTGAATAGACTTCCGTTGCTCATTCTCCCTGACCCGAAATTGATTCTATCTCGATTCATTACAAACTGCTTGATATTTCGGTGACGTTTCACAGACCAATCGTAAATCCCTGACTGTACAAGCGCACCAAAGAACCTCGAATATCGAAAAGATGCAAATGTGGGATTCAAATCGCACCAGAAGTTAACTAATTTAAAAAATGGCTCTCGCGTCGAAATAATTTTATGAAAATCATTGAGACTAGAAAGTGCCACGCCTATACCTGTTTCGCAATCTCCGGAGCACAAAATGGCAAATTTAGAAAAACGCATTTTTCTTTCCCTGTACAGGTATTTATCAGCGTCTGTGATATTGAAAAATCCATCAATAGAGCTTTCATTACGCATCTTATTATCGAAATAACTCACGGGTATGTATTCCCCTTTCAAGGCATTACGAAGTTTTGCGAAATCCATATAGTAGTCAAATCCAGAAAGAAAATATGATTTGCATATTATTTTTAAATAAAGGTTCTGGAAATGAGGGGATAGTTTTTGATTACTTCTTTGAAGCCTAATAGTTTCTAAGAAGGATCGCAAGAACAGCATTTCAAATTCCTTGCTTATAAGCAATTCTTCTACATTATTTGGAAACTCGTTTGGTTTCTTTTCAGCCGTCATGAAAGAATACAAAGACGAGTTGTAAAAGTTTCGGAGCGCCACCAACAAGAAAATCCAAGCAACCACGGCAGCTTTAACCACCTTTTGCTTTTTTATCGGGAAATCTTCATCTTGCTCAAAAACGACTGAAAGTTGCCAGAATATTGTTTGATTCAGGCTTATTTCTCTACTATAAAGTACACTCATGGATACACCCCATATTGCAAGAATTACGCAAAGCCAAACATCTGGGGTGAAGGGAAACAAAAATGCACCTAATTTTGAATCAAAAACTCTCGTGTTTGGAAAAAATACTTGGAAAAAATAATCATTGTGGTCCACAGTATAAGGGAGAATCGTTGTGAAAAAATTAAAGTTGAATTCAATTGACGCAGACATTTCTGATTGTCTTTGTCTCCGATAAATTCTAAAGCAGTCGTTATCATCGGAAAAGTTTAAATATTTGAAGTATTCGCTTTTAACTTCAAAATAAGTTCCGGGTAAAGCAAAAGTATAGATATTCTTTGAGGCTGTTTTTGAGTTGTCTCCATGTACATGGTCAACCATTATATTTGAGTTTAAAACTTTCCAATACCAAGCCCATTGAGAGAATTCGGAGGCAAATGATTGAGGGAGTTTGAATAGTTTAACGGCAAACAATCCTAATTTCTCCTGAGTAAACCAATGCAGTGGGTTGCCGCCACACGGAATACAGCCGATCGCAATAACATCATCATCAAAATTAACAAAAATCAATAGTGACGTTGTAAATTGGTATGCCACCTTTCCATTCCATGTTAATTTAGTTATTGTTCCCCAACTTGGCACAGATATTAGGTAAGCTGATGGGATTTTTATTGGGTACTTTTGCTCTTCTGGCAAGACCGTCTCCAAAGAACGGGTAGGTTTCCATTTATAAACCAAAAATTCGGAGTCAGCCACATACAAAAGATCGTTAGAGGAAAGCTTTTGTTTCGTGGCGATTTGGGCATTTATCTGCAATATTTGTTGATACGTTTCCTGCTGAACCATGTATGTTCCATCGGATTTGTGCCGATGGAGAGAATAATTTTCCATTTTGAAAATATCAAAATTTATTAAAACACATTGTATTAAAATGCATGTCTCAAATACTGAAGTTGTCAACAAAGTGCTTTCTTCCCAGACAAACTGCACAGCCGTGTCTTTGAAAAAGTCAAGTAGGACGTTGCGCGCTGTATACCAGTTAGCATATATTTCCATTTTTCAAATTTGTACCGTAATTTTATTATGCGGGGTCAAAAAATTCTCCGCTACGGTTCGATCGACGTGGGGTCTCGAAATATTTTCAACAAACAGCACCAAGGGCAAATCGTGATATTATTTAAAAATATGTATAACTTGAAACCTACAACAAATGATACTTCATATCAGAATTGATTGAGAGTCACTCTCAGCACAGCTAACAAATTAATGTTTAACGAGTGTATGAATGTTTTTTTACCATTAATTTTTAGGTTCAGATGTGAGATTACACCTAATGACTTGTGATAATCAAACTCCGTCAGCCTTGAATGGTAATGGGTTTATTAATTTATTAATTATTCAAAGAATGACTGTATATTTAAAAAATCCAAGATAATTAAGAAAATGATGAATCGAAATGACGGTCTGAATTTCAGTTCACAATGGCTACCATTCCTATTAAAATTCATCTAATGTTATATCGACTATCACTTATATAATCTCTTGAAATAATTATGGCACCACTTTGTTAACGAAAGCTCGAGAAATGAAGCTACTAAACCACCTTTTTATCCGAAATTATCTCGACTAAAGCTCTTAATGTCAAGCTTGAAAATATTTCCTTCAAATTTATTTCGACTATATGCTAGTAAAATTGTTTGTTATACTAGTTTAATACGTCTTGTGCACATACATGGTACTTCAACAATTTGTAATTAATTACTGGCATCATTAGTGTGTATGTATGAGTAATATTACAAAAGTTAAGTGGATTTGAATAACCAAAAAATATATGCATATTAAAATTTGACGGCTACACGGTTTGTACATAGATCATAAATTTCTTCTCAAACTTACGATTAGACATACAAGAATTTTACTTCAGGCTAAATTTTAAAAGCAACTGCAATACCCTAAAACAGTGAAGTTTATTGTTTGTGCATGTTTCTTGGTTCTTTGCTGCCTTTCTTTTTGCATAATGGATGGAGTCAAAATAGTTGCGAATTTTATGCAGGTGCAAACGTTTCTGATAAATAATTTTCAAGATTCTAATATTGCCTTTGTACTGCCAACTTCACCAAATTTCAACCACCGGCATCCAGTCATAGACTCGACATTTTACGAATGTATTCTTCTCAACTGCATCTTAACAATCTTTACTAACGCCATTTTCGACTCAACAAACTTCATTTCAACTTTCGCTGTTTTCGATGCTAATAGGCAAATGCACACTCTCATACTTCAAACAAACGCTAAGGTCAGCATTCAGCAAAAACAGAGCTCACACAACCTTCTCCTAATTTCTACACACAGCTTTTTACCAGCATGTGTTAAGGAATACTGTGACATACAACCACACAAAACTTTGGTTTTAAAATTGCCGGATATTATTTTGCTGGGAATGCCATATCTAAAAGCAAACCAACCGCTGGATAAACACTCTCAAAGAGTGATGGCCTCGTATTCCTCAAAGATTATAATTTTTGCTAATTACAATGGAACCGCTGCAACTATAGGCTGCATATCCTGCCATCAAATCACCACGCGTTTACCTTTTGAATATGACGTGAAATGGTTCGAAACTCGACACAAAAACATACCATTACACTCGATGACTTCGATAACTACATTCCACACCTTCTGGGAAACCATGCACTCAAATTTGTACGCCGGTGAAACCAATATGAACACAAGAGAATCATTTCTTGCTTTAGACTGCTTGCATCATGTGGAACCGAAAGCAAACTGTGAAAAATGGGAAATCTACAGGGAATATTTAATTTCCAAAAACTGCTCTAATTTTCGTTGTCTCTATATTGCTGTTGGCCTTTTCAATATTCAATTACGTCGTTTTGAAACCAAATACTATTTCGAAAATTGGTTGCCATTTATTCAACAACAAACTGAGTACACATTTAAAGTTGTTTTCCCAAGAACAGAAAAGTTTGATGCAAACCTTTCAGCGTTTTTGAATCCCTTTGATTTTACTGTTTGGGTGTGCATATTAGCTTGCATAACCGGAATTTCGATGCTACTGATTTTTACAGAGTCAAAAACAGTTGGTTCAGTGACCTTTTGGCAAATTGCAGTTATTTTGGAGCAGGATGATGACAGGTTTTCTCAAAACCGGTTTGGTGGAAAAGCTATTATATTCATTTGGGTATTTGCTTCTATCTTATTTCGACAGTTCTATAATTCTTCTTTGTATTCCATGATGGCTGCTGAGGGGATACCAAATGACTACCCAAAAAGCATCATGGAACTTCTTAACCGTTCTGACTTTGAATTTTTGGCGCCTGGTTCTTTAAGATATGAATTGTTTTATGCAGAAGGAATAGCGTATTTGCCCACAAGACTGAAAGAAATGTACACCAGCATTGCAAAGCAAACGTTTTTTCCTAGTCAGTCGTCAGAAATTCTGGCTCTTCAAAGAGCATCGAGTGGGTCACTAACAAGTGTTTTTAGATGTAAATATATTGAAATGGTCGGATGCTTATACAACCCTTCGATCTCCAATGTGGAAACGGAAAGGAAATTTACAAAATTTGCTGTGATGTGCGAAGGTGACTGTGTGTACAATTGGAACGTGGCGTTGGTCGGCCAGATTCATTTGCATAAGGTGATTCCAAGACAAACGCCATTTCATAATAAAATTGAATTTTGGATTCTGGAATATCCTACCTTTGCAACATGTCCGTTTCCAAAGTTTCTGGGTAGATTTGTTCAGTCTGGTTTGTATGATTTGACAATCCAACGATATAAGAAACGATTGCAGATTAGTCGCATGAATACCTTAAACCACACGCGGGATAACAAGGGCTTTCTAATGAACAAAGGAAGTTTATACAGCTTCGTATTTCTTGTAAACAGCAAAGAAAACCCTACTAATAATGAAAGGCCGTCTAAACTGGATGCATTTAATGGAACATTGGTAGTTGTAAGCACCATGTTTAACATTGCACTTTTGGCTTTCTTTCTGGAAACAATTTTAAGAAATTGACGAACGGAATAAAGTTATATTATAATTCAATATGAATTTTATTACAATGTTTTTAAGTTTTTAGGTGTGGGTAGTGGGTATGGGTTTCATTAACTATATATAAATATTTACATCTTAACATACTCCGAAGTTTCCCGCCTCTCGTATTTTCTGACTCGCCGTTTCCTCACAAAACAAAGAGCAATAGGATTTTACAAACATATATTGTGAAACGTTGGCATGACGAACCCCCGAAATTTCCATGCTCTATTGGGTTGACTGCTCCTACTCCGGACAAGTATACATTACGCTTACGGTAACATACATAGTAGGTCAGTTTACTCGTCTTTTAAAATTCTGTTAATATTGTTGGTTGATTTGTCTACAAACACTGTCCGCACTGGATGCTTTGCGTGCGATGGAATATTTGTTCGGAATATGAACTTTAAACTTAAGAATATGAACTACTGAAATTTTACTTCAGCAAATGCCAAGTGACGCTCTTGTTGATTTCAGTCATTATCCATTTTTGGGAAACCATCAATTCACGAGTTGACCTTGGAGTCCTACATTCAAGGATAAATGTACTTCTATTTAATCGAATTTGAAATCACAAAATTACATGACAGGAACTTGTGGAGTTTTACAGTGGTATGAAAAAAGTTTAAATCCAAAGATCTTATACAGATAGACACCAACAAACCTCGTACGCAATAAACTGTTTGTTTGTGGCTACTGTGAAAAATTGGTTAAAGTAATGGAGTTAAGAAGCATAACATAAATTTGGAACCTGAAATAGGCGACTTGAATGAAAAAAGGTTTAATGCGAACGAGTTTTGTCGGTGTCTAACCCTGAGAGATCTTTGGATTTAAACTTTTGTCATACCACTGTAGTTGCATACTGTCAGTATATCAACTACTCAGTTTTGAGACGACTGTAGCCAAAACTTGAGAAGAGTTAGCCAAAACTTGGGACAAATTAGCCAAAACGTGAGACGAATTAGCAAAAATGTGAAACAAATTAGCCAAAATTTTAGACGAATGTAATCAGAATTTGAGATGAATTAGCCAAAGTTTGAGAAAAACTAGGCTCAGTTTGAGACAAATTGGCAAAAATTTGAGACAAATTAACCAAATTATTAGAAGACTACATAAAAGGAAGTAAAGCGGGACATAAGTTAGCAAAAATTAAGGTAATAGCTGGTCTATTTTGTTGTTCTTGTCATTGAATAAAAATATAATACTGCTGCTAACTAAGTGGTAGAAACCCCAATTATGTTTCATTTTACTGTTGCCGCCTAATGCTGTTTCAGGTGTGACATCGCATTCTTTGATAAATGCTTTAACTTTTAACCCAATGTGTGTTATATTTTGTCCACAAACTCAATCGAACCCCATTAAGATCAAATTCGTACTTAAGTTAAAACACAGACCTAATTCTGTACTTCGGCGGAATAATCTGATTGTGAGTACAGTAAATATTTCACTATTTAAACTGTAAATTTAATGTAAAATTGCACTTGTTACGTTTCAAACTTTAGCACTAATTTTCAATATGAGATAAAATCAGCATACAGTCGTCAATACGTTACTTCAATCTATAATAATGTAATATGTAATCATTTATAATTTTTGTCCATCAACCTGCTGTCAATCATTCAGACAGAGACACTGAGGTACTTTATAAGAGTACAACCGACACATTACTAACAATACTATAATTACTAATAGGATTACGAAAAAGATAACAAATAATACTTACGTAGAAGCATGCAATTCTAGCAATTCCACAAATACGGCAAACTTAAAGTTGCAATTTGTTATAAGTTCTGTATTTACTATTGTAGTTTTCTACGTTCTTATAGAGATACGAAAACTCTATTGGTTAAAATCATTGACAATAAAATGCTTAAAATGTCAGTTACTTTCTAAATTGTCATGTCAATCATGTCATACTTCAAATGCATACTACACAGCATACTTTATACACAACTACAAAAAGTAAACTGTGACCTGGAAAAACATTCTGTTAGTCTGTAAAAAATAATTGCTGTTCAAGTTAAGCCCAGTTTGAATTTCTCCGTGGCAGACACGAGAAGCAGGCAAGGTTGGCTCTTTGTGATTAAATGGTTTCCCACACTGACATTTAAATGGAACAGGCAGATAGTTGGTCGGAAGTTCGTACCACTTTAACACATCATTTTCGAGACACAGTTACGAGTTTTTGGTTTGAAAGAACAAATCAGTTCTTTGAAACCTCATTTAAAAACTGTATTGCATTTCAATGTGTTCTTTTAACATTTGATTGTTTCCTATTAGAACAGAGCATTCGTAATAATACTGCTGCAAAATATCAGTACTTGACAAAAGAGTATGCTTACCTTTATATCCTTAGAACTCACTTTAACACAACTAGAAATCTCAGGTTTTCTTCCTCCCGTGTACTTTTATATTCTGACTCCCCCTTTCCAGATCAAACATTTAGCAATCGCGTTTTGCAGACATTTATTGTGCACCCGTGTCCAACCGTGCCCCTAAAATTACCCAATGCGATAGTTTTAGGTATCCCCGAACGGGCAAAATTACGTCTTGACATTGACGTAAATAGTACACTAGTTATCTCGTTCTTTTCAGCTCCCTTATTATTTTTTATCGATTTGTCGCCAAATTCAGTAAAAATGGGCTGCTTCGCCTGTGATGGGAAATTTTTTCAGTTTACGGAATCACGCATAACAAACGTAGAAAATAGAAACGTTTACTATTTCCCAGTTAAATTTAAACGAATACCAAAAGACACCGTTACTTCTTTCAAAGCCTTGGTTCAATTTTGGGAAACCATTCATTCTGAAATTGATTTGGGAAATGAACGATTTCAGGACAAATGTAATTCCGTTGAATCCAATTTAGAAGAACAGGATTATCTTACCGGAAAATGTGGTATTTTGGCGACGTACTATCAGCACATCAACTGTTCAAATTTAACTGCTTGTAGCAATATACACAATGTTCAGCCCAAAATTCGAAGTGGCAGCATTGATTTTTTTCACTATTTTATGCAAATTTTCTCGTACACATTTGCACAAAGCGACTACACTTTTCAAATTCTTCTCCCAAAAATTTCGTTCATGGATGCCAACCTAGGTGCGTTTCTTACTCCTTTCGAGGGTATTGTCTGGCTGTGTTTGTTCACAACTCTTTTAGGGTTATCAACATGGCTTATTTATGCCGAAGGAAATTCGCTGAGGCACGTACTATTTTGGCTTTATTCAACATTACTTGAGCAAGATGGGACCATCATCGTTGGATCTAAAACTTGGGGGATGTTGTTGATAATGTTGCGGGTTTTTGTTTCAATTACACTTCGGCAATTTTATAACTCCATTCTTTACTCATTTATGTCGTCACCAAAATTTCCAACCAAGTACCCAACGGATATGGGAGTTACTTTCTCGGAATGATTTCCCTTTACTAGTTCAAGGCATGTTTCATTGTCGTGTCTACTGTTTGTTTAAAAGGAATGATTGGAATGTTCCCAAAAGATTTGCTACCTTCTACAACAAAATCCTTCAAAAATCGCTATACATTGACTTTGATCAGTCAAGATTTTTGAGTCAGATTCTAAACGGTAAAAGCATTCCAGTTAATTATTATGAACCTGCTTATCGGACAAATACTAACTCAATCAGTGCTGAACGAAAGGACAGAGGTTATGTTGAATTTAAAAGGTTTGCACTCATGTGTGACGGTGGCTGCAATGAAAACTGGAACGTAGTATTTTTTGGACAAAATTTATTTTACTGATTTATTCCGAAACAAACTGCCTACTTCAGCTCCAAAGACTTCTTATCACAATGGTGGAACTCTTTTGCAACGTTTAGGCTGCCAAGGTTTATTGGACGGTTTGTGCAGTCGGGAGGTTACGATTATTTGGTCGTCACTATAATTTTAAAAAGCTGATGCACCTTCACATAACGAATAGTATTAGGCACTTAGGGTTTTGAGTAATGGAACTATGCTAAGCTATGTTTTCATGAAAAATATTGTCAATAATGATGCTGGATTTATGCCAATGCACATTTCAGCAATGTTAGGAACATTGATTGTTTCTGGTAATCTGCTTTTTCTTGCAATCGCGATTTTTATATATGAACATTGGGGACTGCTACTCTATGATGCTTGTATATGTTTCATAGTTGGAATATTTAGGTTTCCGGAACAAGTTTGGAATGTAGTAAAAACCCTGCGCCAAAACTTGATACGCTCTACAATTTTAGCTTTCAAAAAGTAATTAAGTGTTGCATCAATTATGAGTTTATGGGAGTAGAATCGCTGAAAAACTAAATATTACTAGGAAACAGGTAAACATTCAATGCTTTTAATGTAAATTATGTGAATAAAACGTTGTACCTAGATTTGTTAATACACACAAATATATAGGAACAAATATTATGGCCGTAGCTTGTAGATATTACTGCAAATAATAATCTACTAACTAGGCTAAACTGATGTAGAATTACACTTTAAATCATTTGAATATAAGCAATGATTACAATTTTAGATTATTACCAGCGAACGAAAAGTAACGCATTAAAAATGTTCAAACAATATATTTGAATTTCATAACGGTTTATCTTATGGGTTTGGTATGTTTGTAATGCTATCATTCAAGCATACTCAAATTTTACATAAATTATACTAAAATAGTGAGGAATCACAAGGTGGTCATTCCTAATATCTTCACAAGCCTTTGAAAACACGGGAGTATATTAACAACTTATTAAGTATTTTGTCCTCACGTTTCAACTGATCAGACTAATAGCTTGTGTAAAGGTGACACTCACTGGTGTTTTGCCTAAGCTGTGCTTTAAAATATCTCATGAACAAAGTTATCCTTGTTTAATGAATACACAGGGTTCTGCTGGTTAATTGCAGAAGAAGCAGAAGTCAAAAATGTCACATATGGTTTTCTGGCAAACAAAATGAAAACGTCAGATTGTTCTTTCGATATATGCTTGTTTACCTTCTTTCAAGTCAATTAATGTTTAATTTCCTTAATTAATTTTCTGGCAGCATGAAATATATTTCATTAAATGAGGACACTGTGCTGTAAGGGAAATATCGGTTGATAAATCCGAAATTTTAGTACTCTATATGGCATACAAAGATTGTGGTTATTTTTAAAAATAGCTTCTATTTAAGTGTTTACGATTACCTGACTAATGTTTTTTGTACTTCAAACTTTACTTCAATAGATTAATTACCTGTTATATTATGTATTTTAACCTTCCAACAATATTTCCTGAAACTAAGACTAAATGTTCATTTCACATTTCAAATTAAATTTTACAAGAACAACTTATGTAGTTTAAATTCGTACAAAGAAAAATAAAATTAAACATTTAATGACTATGTTCCAACAATTTTTTATACCACATAACTTTTTGATTAGCTTTGAGGAAATTACTATTCTGCAGAAAGCAGCGCCCGCAATGTCCCACGAGCAATAAGCTTTAAATAATTTAATACGCTGAGTTTGCTTATACCACTCCCATAACCAATTATTATTGGCTTACATAAGTAAAATATCGGTCAATTAGCCAAATCTGATTCATAATAATCTTTTTGTAACTCCACATACACTAACATGATTGCCCGCTACCTTATCTGTCGCAATATAGGCATAATCTTTTCACTTCTGGTATAACAAATTGGAATTTTGAACGTGAAGGTTTAGCTATGCTCATTTTTGATCTTGTGAAATAAAAGCTGAATGAGTGGAGCACGAGGTTGCTCATACCGCATTCCCGTAGTCTCAGGCGTCTAATTTATTGGCTTTGAGTTTTATCATCACATTAACTTTTAGGAAAAAGCAAGCACAAGGCAGAGGAGGCCGCGCTATCTTTACACACTAAAGTAGCTGCTACAAATGCACGGAAAGGAATTGGAAAAGAGAACGTCAGTACTGCAAGTGTATTGAAAACCGAAGTAAGAATTCACCTTCGTATCGTTTACAGCGCAAGATATTGGAATTTATAGAATAGCTTGGTTTAAGTAAAGCTCTGTACGTTTTGCATAATCTTCCTCATGTCGACAGAAAATGCTACCATAATCAGAAAACCATTAAAAAATAATATGCTGGAAAGAGGGCAAGCGAATTTTTAAGTGTTATATTACTTGAGAGGCATACAGCCACGAGCCGTACGTATAAATATCTGCTTATCTGATCCCATCACACACACACATTTATTCAACTTTTAAAAGGAAAGTAGACTTTTTCCAGTAGATAAGAAATGACAGGTTTCTTAGGATTCAAAAAACTCAAATATATTACATAAAATAATTGGTTTCTCTTCACACAAAATTCATCATTGATCGTCTCTGTATTCGCGAGCCTAAGGTTTAATTCTGAATTTTATTAGCAAAAACATTTCGCAAACATTAAGCTCAACAACGTTAAATATTTCTGAGTACCACGTTAACTTGTTATAACCAAGTAATCTTTTTAATTTGTGACAAAAGCTAACCAAATACCATTGTTTCATCGTCAATAGGTAAGCTGACCAGACGTACCCCATTGAGGGTGTCGTGACATACAGACAGAGCCATCCTTTTTTTCATATTAAATCTTGAACCTCTTCAAGGTTTGAAGAGGATGCTGCCCACGCCGCTTACCAACTACGTTGGTAACCATCAAAGCGGTAGGGAAGTGAGCAGAGAAAGGGGAGTTGGCTGGTGGGAAGAAAGGTGAAGATGAGCATCGTGGCTCAAACCATGCTCAGCATCGGGTAGCCATATCTCCAACTCGCGACGACTTCTTTTGCCATTTGAGTTCTTACCTTTGCCGAGTCCAGTCAGGAAGTCTACCTTACCACTGCTGGAAATCCGGAATTTCATAACTCCTGAACTTTAGGGAAACCAAGTTAGTTTCTGGGGTCATCTAAATTGTTCTGGTAGTCATCGTAAGTGTCTTTTGGTCATCTAAATAGTTTGTGGTCATTTTTTTGGTGGTGTTGCGTGTGCTAGAAGAGTCCAGTCATGTCTAATTTTTGGTGGTTCGGTTATTTTTTACGCAGTTTTCTCCTTTTCTGCGGGAATCTGTCTCCTCCTGAGAGGATCTTCCTGAACCCGAATTCGAGAGGAATACCAATTGTGGTGGAACCTCGTCAATAGCGCTATCGGAGCAGTGTCAGTCAATATTTCCTCCTGGGTGTTCGAGAGCTATTAGGTAGGAATAATTTTTTTCTTCTCTGTTGTTTCTTGATTGGGTTGTGAGGATGATTATTATTTCGTAGATTTTTTTCCTCTCTCCAGAATCCAGAGGAGATTTGCGGATCCTGTCGAGTTCTTGTATCTTGAGGTTCTTGTGAGGTAAATAGCCTTACTTTTTGGGGATTTTTTTGAGTAGAGTTGGATTGTGTAGCGGAGAGTTATTTTTCATCTTTGTTGATTAGCCTCCTCCTCCTGAGCGGAAAAGGAGACTTGTGGTCCTCCGGTTATTGGAGTCGGTTCTTAGTCCTTGTGAGAAGTTGCCTGTTAGCAATCCTCAGCGTGTGGTCATTCGGGAAAATAGTGTCAAGTCCAGTTCGCCTCCAGTCAACCTCCATCGCCTCCTGTCGTCCTCCAGTTCACCTCCACCACCTCAGTAGTGCCAGATTCGAGAAGTCATCACTCACCACTAATCTAAGGTTGATATTTGTATATTAATTTTTGTGAATGTGTGTGTGCGAGTCTCGTTTCATCGCTTGGCAATTTCGGGGGGTCATTCAGAACCGGTTACAGCAATCAATGATTGCCTAGCCATTGAGGTTCCTTCGCTCCGGGGGATACTCTATTCTTGTACAAACCAACCTTTCCATAAGGGTACATTGAATTAGAGGTGGACATTTGGTGAAACATTTGGTCATAGATCATGAACAGTTAGCTACGCTTTAGAAAGAGACTCATTCATTTACTACATAATTGTTTCGTAGTATTATAGTAAGATAAGCTACCATTTAAGTTGTAAGAGTAAAGTTACACGCGTACGTACGTAGATGTAGGAATTATTAGTAAGTCTTATCATTTATTCGTTTTTCTTGGGTTTTCATTGTAAATGTTTCATTTCCCAAGCATAAAATACCAATAGTGTTTTACAGAATCAAAATCTATATTGTGTACTTCATAATTGTAATTATTTCTGGCTGAGTACTTTATCTGTTCATTCCTTCAATCCTGAGATCATTCATTTGTCTAAAAGCATTTAATCGTACAGAAAAGGGGCATTACAAGACATTTATTTGTAGAGAAGGAGGAGCATCTGCACCAGGATCATTACCCCTAGCTTCACCTCCCCTACAAGGGGTACAGTACCCCATTTGAAACTCCTGTACCACATTCAAAGTGTGTACCACATCCGTACCCCATTGAAATATTTGTCCACCAAATTCAAAATAGTAAGATAGTTAGTATTTTCTTTCCAAATTAGGCTCAAATTTACTATTTATGTTGAATATACACGTATTTCCAAATGATGGAAAATTTCCAATAGTTTTGTCATAATGCTCCACTTTTGAAAGTTTGGGAATATTTGGAAAAGGTATTTTGGAACGTTGTGTTGAAAATCTTCGTTCCCATTCAAACGCTTTAATTACCTTACAGTTGTTTTGGCATTCAAAACGTAAAAGCAGTGTAATAATAAAAGTTTCAAGAAATATAACAACTTGACGTAACCGGAAAATTGCATAAAGCCTATAGATTTTACGGCGAACTGTCAATACAACTTATGCACTGTGGGTAAATGCTCAAAATCAATCGCAAAATCATTTAATTTGACAACTAATTGCAACTACGGTATTCAATTTTTACGGTCAGTTTTTAGACTAATTTGTTATCCGTATTATACGAAATTCGCAGCATTGCATGTTGTAAAAAGGCAATTTTGCCATCTCCGCTTTATGACCAATATTACAGGGAATTTATACAGAGCTGCAAAATCCCTGTAATATTTGAGCTCTAAAATTGAGTTAGTTATAAATTTTTAACTGTACCCCATTGGACATTTGGAAATCTGGTCACCTTATCAATAGGTGAGTATACGTTCCTTGTTGGTTAAACTTTATTTAATGCTAGATAACGTTTTTCATCTGCCCGGAAGGATTTTGTTTCGCAAATTTAATTTAATTCTTCATAATATATTGTAGTGCAAACAATAGTTTTTCCGCTTATTTATCTTTTATTGAAGTGAAGATATGTACTGCATAAATATAGAAGATAATATAACGTGGTGCTCTTAAAGAATCCATATTGGACATTTCAGACACTAAACGTCGACTATAGTTTGGGGAATGCAAGGGGGAAATGACGCCATTGGCATTGCCTTGAGATCAGACGAATTCTTTTCGGCGCAACGTAGTC
>LJIJ01002896.1:0-22825 GCA_001718145.1 Orchesella cincta
GGTGTAAACGCTTGACTGCGAACCTTGGCTAAACGAGATGAAAAGGGTACCTTAGTTTGCTAATGAAATACTAACTAACATCGGTTGTTAACAATATACACAAAATATTTTTTTGCTAAAATTTGAAATGCGTTTACCTACAAGTATTAAACGCCGCGAGTTTATCCTTGTCAATATAGTTTAACTGCGTCGTAAGGAGGGAAGGGTCTTTAGCCTAATGCCATTATTTACATTAAAGAAACTATTCTTGGCAATGCAGGTAACATTTGTCATTTTTGTAAACTGGCCTCATCCACTAAACCCAAAATTCAACGGGTCTGTTTCAAGAGAAACGAGAGATTGGGTATTATGAAGGTGTTGTTTTATTGTGGAAGAAGGTTGTGCAAAAATTTAACTTCGAATTAATTTATAATTTAGCGTTTAATGATGTTATAGTATTGTGAATAGCATGTTATGTATAACATTTTAACTATGCTAACTAATTGTATGTACATTGCACGACTTGCGATGCTGTTTGTGAAACGTTTACGTGAATTCAAATGGTGGTCTAATTAAGATTTTAACAAGCACTATGATTTGAATTAAGATGAATTTATATTTTTGCTTTTACTCTGACATAAGAATACAGGATTGACAATACTCAAAGATTGGTCGATAAGAGTAGAGCATTATGTAGCATCGAAAGACGCTGAAATTTTTTATTTCTTTACTTTTTTGGTATAAATCTCAGAATTACTCATTGTGATTTCAACACGGTTGCGAATGACGACAATCTCAGATTCGAGCAACACGTATTTATGGCAGATGTTTGTTGCGGTAATTAACGTATGAGTTTGTTTGCACAGGTGAGTGTTTAATAGCGGTTTTGAGCACTTCCTGTGTCCTTACTCCACATTCATTGCAACATTCAGATGATTTTTGGCCGTAAGGTCAAGTTTGTTCGGGCTGTCTTGCTGATGGCCCAAATACTCGCGTTTCAAGGAGACTCGGGACAGCTTGCTCAATTACACGCTATTCAGGTCGGGGTGAATGGGGAGATGGGTTTTTTCATCTGCGGTTACAAAATACGAGCACACGGAATCACACGATCAAGTGCAGATGATTTAATAGCGTAACGTTTGTGTTGTAGACAAGCAGCAGGAGCTGGATCTTCCAAGTTTGCGAATCGACGAGGTTGAAGGTCCGTCGACATCAGCGAGCATAATATCTCAGAAGGCTCTCGCTATCGAGGCAAGGAAGCAACGGAGAAACATGCAAAAGTTGCATCATCCGTTGGGGTTGGGCTCCCAGCAGTATTACAAGCTCCGCCAACACCAGGCCCATGGCGCTGCTGCGGAAGGATCTGCTCCCTCTCAGCAAAAGCCGCAGCACCCCATCCCATATCACTGGCGCCAGGAAGCCGCTCGCCAACGTTATCAATCTCTCGGAGCGGATTCCAAAGTTTGCTGTTGACACTCCTTATGAGGACGAACTCGGGCGCATCTCGATGACGTGGACAAGTGGGGGATGGACATCTTCAAGCTTGATGAGCTGTCCAACTGCAGGCCCCTCACCGCTGTCTGCTACGCCGTTTTTCAGGTACGGGAATTTCTCTCGATATAACTGGAGCTTAAGCTTACATTGAACTCTTTTATGTGGTGTTCCTTCGCAGGTTTTAAACGTTACTTTATTTGATTGCAGGAAAGAGATTTAATGAAGACATTTAAAATCCCGGCCAAAACACTAGTGACATTTTTGATGACTTTAGAGGATAATTATATTCGGGAGGTGCCGTACCACAATAGTTTGCACGCGGCCGATGTTGCGCAGTCCACGCACGTGTTACTCAAGTCGCCCGCTCTTGAGGTGCGTGCATTTTGGTTTACTCACTTTTCAGCTTGTTCTTCTGTTGCTCTGTTGCCACGTGACTAATGAGGAATTTTGTAAACAGTCGGTGTTTACAGGTCTGGAGCAGTTGGCGGCAATATTCGCGGGCGGCAGTGCATGACGTTGATCATCCTGGAGTCACGAACCAGTTTCTCGTCAACTCCAGCTCCGAGCTCGCGCTCATGTACAATGACGAGTCGGTGCTCGAGAACCACCACCTGGCTGTCGCGTTCAAGCTGCTTCAAAATGAAGAAATGGACATTCTCACCACGCTTACCAGGAAACAACGCACTACTCTCAGGAAAATGACTATTGATATGGTGCGCTTTCTTTCTTCATTTTTTCATACCCTTTACTGTTACCGTGGTTACTCACGCGTTTGTTTGTCTTAGGTGCTGGCCACCGACATGTCGAAACATATGAGCTTACTTGCTGACCTGAAGACTATGGTGGAGACTAAGAAAGTCGCCGGCTCAGGCGTGCTCCTCCTTGACAACTACACTGATAGGATACAGGTGGGTTTTGACGTTTTCACGTTTTTTAACATCGCATCGTGAATGCTAATAACCTAATTGTGGTTACGCTGATGCAGGTGCTCCAGAACATGGTGCACTGCGCGGACTTGAGCAATCCTACAAAACCGCTCGGGCTATACAGGCGCTGGGTGGACAAGATCATGGAGGAGTTTTTCTGCCAGGGAGACAGGGAAAGGGAACAGGGTCTCGACATATCACCCATGTGTGATAGACACAATGCCACGATTGAGAAATCTCAGTGCGTGCACTACACAACACTCGTGATTATGTTGATTGAGAACAGCGTTGAATTTTGGTTCCCCTGTAGGTGGGTTTCATCGACTACATAGTGCACCCGTTGTGGGAGACGTGGCGGACTTGGTGCACCCGGACGCGCAAGACATCCTGGACACGCTGGAGGAGAACCGTGACTGGTACCAGAGCATGATTCCTCCGTCGCCGCCTCCGTCGGCGGGCTCCCAAGACTCTGAGCAGCACAAGTTCGACGAGGAGGATAACACGGCGCAGCTGGTGGAGGAGGAGGAGGATGAGTGCGATAACCCAGAGTCGCAGGACAAGATCCAGTTTCATATTACGCTTGAGGAGAACGAGCCAGAACAAATGTGACGATGTGGTTCTCCAGGATCAGGTTCTTCCAGCTCATCTTCAAACTCCTCTGTCATGTTACGGCCTCCTACTAATATGGTTGACAAATCATCATCCTCTTTGCCAAATAACGATACGAGTTACCCCTGCGTGTCTACTAATAATCCTGCCAACACTCGAGTCTTACTAGTAACGCACCCTCGCCTTGTAGCAGCAGGAGCCTCCGCGCTCCTACTCAACCTTCACCCTCTACCTCTTCCTCGCCAAGCATCTACAGGAGGGTCGTCACCAAATGAGGAACCTTTGGAAACGGTGACGAAAATATCACAATCACTCATCTTATCGAGTCTCAAGTTTCCTGAAATTATCCGCTATAATGTTTAAGTACCACACATAGTATTGTGGTTTAGCGCAGGCTTCAGGCCGTGAACGATCGTGAACGTGCACTTTATTTTTTCATCGTTTCTTGGTTTTTTTTAGCTTCTAATTACGTCTATTAGTCGCGTCACAAAACGCAGAATATTGAGACCTGATCAAAATTGTACCCTCTAAATCAGCTTATACGTTAGATAACTACTCGGGCTGTTGCTGGCGATACCCGACTCTAGATTTATGTTGCAGCCTACATATCGCCCGTGTTTAATAGGGGCTTTGCTCTCAATTCGAATCTGAAATACCCCGGTACTGGACTACCGGGCTCCTCGTCTTACGATTTATCCTTTCTCTAGTCAATTTTATTACGGTTTTTTTGGGCAGGTTTCCATTGAACTATGTTGTTATCATCATGGCCGTTATCTTATTACATATCCGTAAGTTTTAGTCCTAAGTTTTAAACATTAGACTAGGGTTTTTAGATACGTAGCTGAATCTTTAATGAATGTGGACGTGTGAACGATACTTACGCGGCTCTTAATTTTACGTGTTTTAAACACTCGCGTGCTATCGAGTGCTCCTATATCTATTCATTAAACAACCGTTGCGTTTACGTCTGTGTACCTTTTTTCATTTTTTTCCATACTCATCAATGCATACTCGTGCGAACATCGGCGGAGCAGGCATAATGGTTGCATAAACTGCGCTGTAAATATTTTAAATCAAACTTTTCGTTCTCACTTTGTGTGATATTCATGCAAAAACAAAACTTTTTCGCATACTAAGGGTTTCACAATGCATTTCTTACTCAAAATATCTCAAACATCGCCGTAGGTTGCTAAAAATACATGGGTGCACAACGGCGCTATAAATATTAAAAAACGACCTTTTTTAGGTAATTTTTTGTAATATTCAAACAAGGGGCATTCAATTTTCAGGGAGGACATGATGGCAAATGCAATTTCATGCAAATTCAAACTTTTAACGCATAAGCATTTTATAAGCAAACACATTATTCTGATTGAACATTTCTTGGAGCATTAAATGAAACCAAAATGCCTCTTAATTTGCAAATTACATGAACGCGAATGCACACTTGTCTGCATTTCTCGTCTTGTACATAATGGAACTTTCTTTGAGCATTTCGTGAGCATAGCATCGCAATCGCTCAACTTGACCTTGAGATTGGATTGCATGCGAAATATCCACGGGAACAGAATATTTCGTGCTACTGCTGCTTTAGGAAGACACAAGTAATTTTGTCCAATAACAAGCGTGCATCTGTTTTTTGTCGAGGACGAACCTCATTTTATTGCCACTTGGATTTTATGGATTAGAACGCTGATAGTTGGGGACAGGACAACTTGACATTCAAGTATTTGCGTTTGATTGAATTCACTTTTTGTGGAGATCGAGTCGACTAAAGTTCGCTTTTCATCATGGCTCCTGTTCAACTTGCTTACTGGGATATTCGGGGGGTTAGGCAATTCGCTAAATTACCAATATTATATTCTGTTTAAATGCGTTTTGAATTGAAATTTGTGTCAACGTGTGTCATTAAATGTTGCAGCTCGCACAGCCTATCCGTTTGTTGTTGGAGTACACTGGAACTGAGTGGGAGGATAAGCTGTACGCTTGCGGACCTGCTCCTGATTTTGACAAGTCTTGCTGGTTCCCCATTAAGGAATCACTTGGGTTGGACTTTCCAAACGTAAGGATAGCGGTTTTGATTAATTTCGTGCAGTAAATGAAACGAAAATATATTTATATATAAAATATTTTTTATTATTTTTGCAGTTGCCGTATCTTATTGATGGAGACGTCAAGTTGAGTCAGACTCAGGTAGGTGATACGCAATGTTGAAGTATGCAAAACTGTTCCTAGGCTAAATTGTTTCCTCGACTACTTGCTTAAAAATTTTCTGCGTGAGAGTTGCAATTTTTGAATTTTTGAAACGCGAGACCATGTTAGGTTTGTGTGTAAGCAAAAATCCACTGCGAATGGCTGGTTATCAAAATAACAATGGAGTTGTCGAGAATATAATTTTGCTTTAAATCTCATTACCAAAGTCAAGATTTCGAACGAAAAATCATGATCTTTTGCTCTGTTTGACTTATCTCAGGCGATTCTCCGGTACATAGCCAGGAAGAATGGGTTGTTGGGAGCTGATGATACTGAAGCCATGAAGGCTGATCTCGTTGCTGCTGAGTGGGCTGACTTCAATGCGCCGTTTGTTGGAATGTGCTACTCCCCGGATTTCGTGAGTTTTATGAATTTTCAAAATTTTGCGTATGTGTACTTACGTGCAATAACAAATTAACATGTATTTTATGGTTTTAGGCAAAGTTGAAGCCAGTTTACTTGAGTGAGTCTCTTCCAGTCAAGCTCAAGCGGTTCTCTGCGTTTCTTGGCGAGCAGCCTTACTTTGCCGGGAAGAACGTGAGTTTTTCAGGATTACCAGTCGCCATGAGTTTATAACTAATTACTAAAATGAGGTTTAAAATTGATACGTTTGCAGATCACGTTCGCGGACTTTCTGATGTACGAGGCGCTTGACCAGCACAAGCTTCTAGACCCGACTTGCCTGAAGCCGTATAAAAATCTTGAGGATTTTGTTGATCGGATCGAGAATCTGGACCGGATCAAAGGATTCTTGAAATCCAGTCGAGTTATCAAGTACCCTCTCAATAACAAAATGGCTAGTTTCGGAGGATAAAGTTTATCTTTGCCAATAATTTGTATTGAAATGTGAAATGAAAATTAAATGTTCTAAATAAAAACGTTTATTTACTGAAAAATCTCTTGAAGCGCCTCCTCCATGCTAAACTGCAACAATTTGTTAACAACATCATCAAGTCCTTCAGCACCGTTTAAAATTGAGTGTAAATTAACGCTAAAACTTATCCTATGGTCAGTGACTCTATCTTGAGGGTAATTGTAAGTTCGTATCTTCTCGCTCCTACCGGCACTTCCTACTTGCAGTTTCCTGTTGCTGCGTATACTCGCGTTCTGGGCTGAGGTCTCGCGCTCGAACAACCTCGCGCGTAAAGTCTTCATCGCTATAGATCTGTTTTTAATCTGACTCCTGTCAATTTGGCACTCTACAACCGTGTTTGTTGGTAAGTGTGTTATTCTGATTGCTGATTCTGTTTTGTTGACGTGTTGGCCACCCGCTCCTGAAGCACGTTTTGTCTCGATTTTTAAATCTTTGTCCTGGATCTCTACGTCAATGTTTGACGGGGATGGGAGTACCGCTACTGTGGACGTGCTCGTGTGGATCCTTCCCGATTTCTCTGTTTTTGGGACCCTCTGGACTCGGTGGACTCCTCCCTCGAACTTTAGCATCCTGTATGCCTGCGGTCCTGTTATGTTCATTGACGCTTTTCTCACTCCTCCCAGCTCTGTTGTGTCTACGTTTGTCGTGTCCATCTCCCATCCCTTGTAATGCGCGTAGTTCTCGTACATTCTGAACAACTCGGATGTGAACAGCATCGCTTCCTGACCGCCTACTCCGGCTGACACCTCTAGGATCACGTCCTCGCAGGCGTCCAGGCGCTCTGGCTTCACACCGACTTGAAGAACTGCGGGAATTTTGTTTTATGAGTTAAATATTTAGAAAACAAAACCATTTACGATTCGTTTGCCTACCTCATGTTCCAGTTGAGCGACGACCTCCAGTATAGTCTTCACGTCACTATCGGCGACGTCGCGCAGCTCAGGGTTGTCCTTTGCGAGAATCTCCAACTCTTTGATTTCAGTTTGTTTCGCTATTATGCTCCTGACTAGCTGACTCACTTCGTTGTCGTGGGTACGCGAGGTTAGGTACTTTTGGACGGATGGGTGCGATAAGTCGTACTTGTGCCTTGCATGGATTAATGGGTTTGGGGCGTACGGGAGTCTTCTCAAACACCATAATAAAGTGTGCATCATTGCTTTATTGCGGCCTGCAAATCATATATTTAGATCATTTATTCATTTCGTGATGTCACTACAAATTAGTTTAACGGTAAAATAGCATTTAAATTCGGTTCCGCTCTTCAAGAGCTCCGACGCGAGAATACGATAAAATATATAACGGGTTAAAATTGTCGTGGGTTAAAATACGTGTTTAACGGAATGATAAAAGATAAAGGTTAAAGTCACGTGAATTTCTAACAGTTAATTAAAAGCTTTATGATCAACGCCCCCGTGTGTTTGCGTTTCAGCTGGAGCGGTTGCTCGGGAACGTGGTTTGCGGCTTCCATTTCCTGTGTGTGGTGAATTAATTCCGGGCATGTCAGCCGCTGAGATTTCAGCGTGTTGGGTAGCAACTTTGATTGCTTGTTCGACTGTTGGTGCTTGACGCTTCCGTTTTACTTTGTGAACACGCTCTTGCGTTTGATCTATTGCCAGTTGCATTCCGGCCAGGGCAAGGGAGATTTCGGGCTCGGTTAATCGTGGTGCTGGGGTTTCCAGATTGGAGTATCGGCAGTGCTTGACACAGGGGGTGTGGGTTCCTTAGTGGGGGGACGCTTTGGTGTTTTTTTGGGAACTTCCCGCTCAGTTTGTTTGAACTGGATTTCAGGTTGTGCTAGAGCGAGCTCGGGTTCATTTGATGGATGGATACGTGATTTTTGAGTGGTTGTGCTTGCCACGGTGGTTGCATCTGTTAAACGCTTTTGTTTTTTGGTGCGGAGTTTTGTTGCTTCAGATCTGGGTTGTGATGGGTTGGGAGGTTGGCCAGAAATTCCGGTTGCGGTAGCTTCGATCAACCTATCTGTTGAGGTTTTCTGGCATGGAGGTAATTCAGTGGTAGTTTGTGCGGTTTTTGGGGTTAAACGCTTTCGCTTTTTGGGGCGCTGACTCGTCAGTTCTGGATCTTCAGGTCCGTGCGTGTCCACATTATTTTGTGGTGGAGCAACGCTACTTCCATGGTCCGGTCCGGTGCTGGCTGCTCCCGCATTAGTTATATGTTGTTGAGTTTGGTTGCTCCCATTTGTTGACGATTGGGCCCCAGAAGCATCAACGTCATCCTCAACATAGAAATGAACGAACGGGACCATTTCGCTTAGCGCTTTCTCCTTTCCAACCTTACTTCCAACATAAAGCTCCATTTTCTCGTACTTTCTCATCCTTTTTCTTGGGTTGTTTGGCCTTGGGAACTTCGTGTTTGGTGCTTGCTTCTCGAGCACCGGGAGACTTGATAGTCCAGAGTTCGGGACCGGAGATTTTTCTCGGACTAGTACTGGCATTCCGGTGCTGTAGCGCTGTGTTATCAACTGGTGCTCGAGTGGGTTGAACTTTATCTTCCCTTCTGATAGCATAGCACGGAACTCGGAGTCGTTGTAAATCGTTGGGGACTGGCCTTGGCTCATATACTCCGCTCGGGATAGCACGCTCATGCTCGTTATTATCATGCTTTGGGCTGGTTCATCGTCTCTTGTGACTCTGGACTCGGAAAGCTCTGGTTTTTTGGTTGCGGGGGGTTCCTCGCTTTTGTTAGTTTCTGGGTCGTGTCGCTCATCAGACGGTTCTTGGGAATCTTCCGCGCGTGACTCTGCTGGAGAATCCATGCTCGTAGGCTCGATTTCTTCAGGTTCGCCATGTTTGAGTCTAACAGTTGACTCGTTTTCTGTGCCATGCGTTTCCTCGTTTTCGTGTTTCCCGTTATCCTGGTCATGAACTTCTAATGGAAACCTTATTTCGCCTGAAATCTGGGTATCGTCGTCCCCAACTGTTTCGTACTCAACCGTGATATCAAGTTCACTCTCCCGTGTTAGGGTTTCGTAAGGGAACACGTGGAAACTATCCTGACTAAACGGGATGGCAAGGTTGTGGAACACGTCCTTGATCATTTGAACTCGGTCCATGTGCTTGAAAACAACTGTGAAGCCGTGGAGCAGCTGTACAACTTGGGTCAGAGTTTCTTCGTCGGCGAAATCAAGGTATATCGTTGAAGCGTCTTGTTCGTAAAGCTCGGAGATTAGGCTCGAGTAGGAGAGTAGTAGCGTGCTGCGGATTCTGACGGGGGATCCGATCCTCCTACTAGAGAGAAATCGCTCACGCTCGGGCAGTTTAGTGCCGTTTCAAGCAGTGCACTCCAGTGCTGCTCCAATATCTCGGGTGTTGGGGTGGGGAGCGTCTTGCTCACGTGATCCTCGTCGGGCTCTAGCATGCTCGCTTCCATGATGCTGCTGGTGGGAAATTAGGCAAACGTGTTAGGAGGTATGTTATCGCTCGCATTCACACACGGGGGAGTTAACAAGTTTCATGCAGCTGTCAGGAGTCCCTTTCTACTCGTGGTTTTGTCTTGTCGTTATACGCATCTCACTACAAAGCTCTAGGGTTCAGTAACTCGTCAGACTACGTTAATAACAAGCAATCACACTTACCGGTGGATTCAGAGCATTCGGGGGTTCCACTTCAATTTCTTTGTTGGAGGAAAGGTATCGCGTTAATTTTGTTAATGTTATATCGTTTGATATTATAGTACCTTACGTTCAGTGTTGGACCATTTCAGAACTCTAAGAGTGGTGTTCTCACTGGGGTACTCGGTTGGGTTTAGCTGCAAGGGAAAACAACAGCGTTTTAGTTTGCCCGAATGGGATTCAACTTTAGTTCCAACCATCATTATCTGAATCTCTAATGAGCTCATTTCAAATTTTTGAGACTTTTTTCTTTCAAAAACCTTTCCTTCCTTGGCTTCCTTCGTCAATTAATTCTACACCGAAATTACCTGAAATTGTGAAATTAAACATGAGTCACGGATTTACTTACCAAAATTAAATTGACATGGAATGATACGTTAACTCCTAGTAAAACGTATTTGTTTACTGATTCTGCACACTCACACGTTCAGGAGCATCTGACAATGCTTTCATGTTGTTATGTACCCTAGTTCCCCGTTTCTTTACGCGGCTGAAAGCATGAAAAATATCATCAGCGGGGCTGTTCGCTATAAACGTTGTAGAAGGGATTACAATTTTTGGGAATGGGGTTTCTTCTGGATTTTCACTCTAATCACTTATCTCGGAGGGTCGTTTCTTTTCAGGCGATTTTCTGGGGTTGAGAAAGGCACTCGACGTAATTGACGGAGGTGCGGTGGATAACATGTGATTCTGTTGCGGAAATAATGTTTTTGTTGGGGTCCAGTCATTGACGTTCTTACCCGGTGCTTGTTCGGGATTTTAGTCGCTTGAACTTGAAGGGTCCTGATAAGTGAATTTAATTTTTGAAATTAGTAGAACTGAAGATGGCAAGCAGCACTGGTTCGGGCGGTGCTCCTGCGGAGGAGAGTGACCAGCTTGTTATTCGACCGCTGTAAGTCTCGTTTTAGTTAAAGCCAGTTTTAAGCAGTGATGAAATGTTGATGTGGCAAATCTAAATGCAAATTGAAATGCTCGTTTGTAAATTTCAGTGGAGCGGGTCAGGAGGTTGGGAGGTCATGCATAATGTTGGAGTTCAAGGGGAAGAAGATTATGCTGGACATTGGGATTCATCCTGGACACACTGGCATGGAGGCGCTGCCATTTGTTGATCTCATTGACGCTGATGAAGTCGATTTGCTACTCGTTTCACAGTAAGTTACTCAATTATGCAGTTAGGTATTGAATACAGTGTGTGCTAAATAACCTGATTCTTGTAGTTTCCACTTGGACCACGCTGGAGCTCTGCCATGGTTTTTGTTGAAAACGGCGTTTAAAGGCCGTTGTTTCATGACGCATGCCACGAAGCAATTTACAGGTGGCTGTTGGCTGATTATATAAAAGTGTCAACATCTCTACTGATCACATTCTGTACACTGAGGCTGATCTGGAGGCTTCCATGGACAAGATTGAGACCATTAACTTTCACGAGGAGAAGGAGATCAAAGGGGTCAAGTTCTGGGCTTATCATGCTGGACACGTGCTTGGGGCTGCCATGTTCATGATCGAGATTGCTGGAGTTAAGATTCTCTATACTGGGGACTTTTCTAGACAGGAGGACAGGCATCTCATGGCTGCTGAAGTGCCCTCAATGAGACCTGACGTTATGATTGTCGTGAGTTTTTTTTTTGGAATTTGGTTTGAAACTCGAAATGATGAATTAAAAAACGTGTTACTCGTTTTAGGAGTCGACGTATGGAACGCACATCCACGAGAAGCGGGAGGACAGGGAGACCCGGTTCACGAGCATAGTGCACGATATAGTTGGGAGAGGTGGTCGCTGCCTGATCCCCGTGTTTGCGCTAGGGGAGAGCTCAGGAGCTGCTGTTGATACTGGACGAGTACTGGCACTTCACCCTGAGCTCCACGACATCCGATCTACTACGCTTCCTCGCTTGCTAAAAAGTGCATGTCCGTGTACCAAACATACGTGAACTTCATGAACGAGAAGATCAGGAGATTGTGGTTTCGAACCCGTTCGTGTTCAAACACATTTCTAACTTGAAATCAATCGACCATTTCGACCTCGCCTCGTCCCCTGGTATGATGCAGTCTGGGTTATCTCGTGAGTTGTTTGAGATGTGGTGCACTGATCCTAAGAACGGGGTCATCATTGCTGGGTACGTTGTTGAAGGGACGCTGCTCTCTGGGGCTTCAGTCGTGCCTAAAATGTCCGTTGACTACATCTCGTTCTCTGCTCACACTGACCATGAGTTCATTCGCACTTTGAGAGCTCCGTATATCGTGTTGGTTCATGGGGAGCAGAACGAAATGGGAGGCTGAAGGCTGCGCTGATCAGGGAGTACGAGGATGAAGGAAAGCACATTGACGTGTACAATCCAAAGAACACTCAGGCAGTTGAGCTCAGGTTCAAAGGGGGAGAAGATGGCCAAAGTCATGGGGGCCCTTGCCGTTGAGAACCAGTCAATGGGAAGCGGATCAGCGGCATTCTCGTCAAAAGGAACTTTAACTACCACATCGTTGCGCCACAGGATTTGTCGAGTGAGTGTACGCGTATGTTTATTTTTTGTGAATTCGCGTTTGAGTTTAAACTAAATAAAAGTCTGATTGCAGAGTACACTGATTTGAACATGAGCGTGGTGACCCAGCGCCAGTCGATCTGTTTCTCCGGCTCTTTTGATCTGTTACACCACATGCTGGTTCAGCTTGCGAAGGAAGTGGAGGTGATGGAGTCCAAAGGGAAGGATAAGCGGGTCATACGCGTTTTCGGGGTCATTGACGTCGTGTACGAGAAGGGGCTGGTCACTGTCGAGTGGGTTGCGTCGCCCGTTAACGACATGTTCGCGGACGCTGCGCTTACTGCCATTCTTCAGGCGGACTCCATCGAGGTGCATCCCAACGACTTTCCACCGCCTCCGGACACCGATCGAGATCATTTCAAGGTGTGCTTTATCATGAGGTTTATGAGAGATGAGATTTATGAAGTTTGTGTTATGATGAGTTTATTTACTCGTAGGAATGCGTGATAGACACGTTGCAGGACATGTTTGGTCGTGTGATTGTGTGCCGAAGACGTTCAAAGGGGACACTGTCGCTGTTGTGGTTGATGGGAAAACTGCGACGATCGATTTCGGGAGTTTGGAAGTTACGTGCGACGATGATGAGTCGCTTCAGCAAGTCGTCCAGTCTGCCGTTTCCAGGCTTCACAACACGCTCACGCCCATCAGGGCTCTCAGCGCCACTTGATGCGACGTTTTCAAATAACTTCAGACTCTACTCTTATTTAATAGCTTAATGATATTTCTTGTGTACCTTTATTCGTATATTTGTAAGGAGTAAAATAAATTGTATTTTGTAAGCACGGGAATAAATTTGATTTGTCGCATTGATTTAAACTCTCTCGAGGAGAAGGGCGATTCCTTGACCTCCTCCGATGCACGCTGACCCGATTGAGTACTTGGCTCCGCGGCGGCTGCGAATAACACATGTCATTTAACACACATACTAGTAGGATAGTTTAAAACGCATAGTATTGAACTCACATCATTTCGTGGACGAGATGGGCAGTGATTCTGGCTCCGGAAGCAGCCAATGGGTGGCCAAGCGCGATAGCTCCCCCGTTCACGTTCACCTTTGATGGGTCGAGGTTCAGCTCCTTCATGCACGCAAGCGTTTGCGGAGCGAACGCTTCGTTTATCTAGTATCAAAACCGTGATGTTTTATATATTAAATGCAACTTATTCACAACAAAACGAAATCGCAAGCTGACCTCAATCAAGTCGATGTCGTTGATGGACTTTCCTCCAGCTTGAAGCGCCCGCTTGATCGCGGGAACTGGGCCGATCCCATGATCGTTGGCTCCACGCCTGCAACTCCGTAGCTGACTAACCTAGCAAGTGGTTTTAGACCATGTTGCTTGATAGCGTCTTCGCTAGCGACGATCACTGCTCCAGCCCCGTCGGAGATCCCTGAAGCTGTTCCTGCTGTCACTGTCCCAGTTTTCTTGAACACTGATGGGAGTTTTGCTAGCGACTCCTTTGTTGTTTGCGGTCTAGGGTGCTCGTCAGTGTCGAACTGCACTTCTTTTCCTTTGATCTTCAACATGACTGGGGATATTTCCGCCTTGAACCTCCCCTCTTGGTTTGCTGCTGCCCAGTTTTGCTGGGAGGCGAGCCGAAGGCCTCTGCCTCGTCTCTCGTTATTCCGTATTTTTCTGCCGAGGTTCTCAGCCGTCACGCCCATCGGCGTTTTGCAGTGGAAATCCGTCAGCGACGTCCACAACGAGTCCTCGAGCTGCAGCATCATGAATAGTTACTTTTAAAGTTAGTTAAAATTCAATTCTAAATCATTATTTTGATCTCGTTACCTTGTAGTCAGCTCCTAGTCGAGTTCCGAAGCGTATGTTTCTAGCCATGAACGGAGCCTGGGACATGTTATCGGTCCCTCCAGTCAGCACGACGTTGGAGTCTCCCACTAGAATCTCTTGGGCCGCGTTCACAACTGATTGGAAGCCACTCCCACAGAGCCGGTTGACGGTTAGAGCAGGGACGATCTATTGGGATTCCACAACGGAGCAGCACGTGACGGGAAACGTACGCACCGTCGGGGGACGCCGCCTAGAGTACATCCATATTATTAGCGAGTGATCAATAACATCAGTATATTGAGGTTAGTTTATCTTACGCTGATGACATTCCCGATGACAGCAGAGTCAACAATGCTTGGGTCAACATTGCCTGCTGCTAGTGCCGCTTTAGCCGCTACCTCCTGCAAATCCACGCACGTTTTTTCTGCCAACTTTCCTCTACATTTACCAGTCGCTTTATTTTAATCACTCGGCAGTTTTTAAATTAATGTAAATTACTGATTTCAACCATACCCGAAAGCTCCGAAAGGAGTTCTCTTAGCGGCGACAATAAACACTCCTCTTGCTGCGGATGCCATCGTTTTCGTTTTGTGTGAAGAAAAGCTGTTTTTATTCAAGTTGAATAAATTATTTATTACACGACATTCAAAGCTTGATAAATCTCCTAGGAAATAAAAGTTTTAGTACGAGGAAATTTTGTGCATTTATAGGTTAGCTTACTTTGAGAGCTTACTTGTAAAACACTTGAGTTAGTGACAGGGAAAACACATCTGAATGCTCGGTACATCACATGTTGGTGCACTCCTCCGTGTGCACAACCAATAGCGTGAGGCTACTCGCAACTGGGTTACATGCACCTTTGGACCTTGCACTTTGGACTTGAGCTACACCATTGCTGCTTGAGCAATACCAAAATGTCAAGTGAATGACAACTTATTATGCGTGAATGAAGACCTACCTTGGAGTTCCGCTGAATGGGTTGTGTGAAATGGTGATGCAATGCGTTAGCTTAACGATTAGGGTTGCTTTTATGAATTAATCACTCACGAGTAAAGTACGGACCTCATACCTCACCGAATGGAAAGATATTGCGGGTAAATGTAGACCATTATGGATAATTACTAACCCACAATATGGGGTTTTCACTGGCCATATTTGTCTCCGTGGCAACGAATTGAATTTTGAAAATTTTGAAATTGGAAAAATTTCAAAATCCTTATGGGAATTAACATGTAAAATTTAAAAGTGAGCCTGGTCCCCCCTTTGCGTTTTTTCAAATTTTCGATTTTTCAGTTTTCACTCAAATAACATTCACGACTCAAAAAAAAATTTTGGGCTAATTTGTATTGATATGCTACGTTGGCCTAAAAAAATTCTCATCTCCTACCCATCCAAATCTATTTGTACGTTAAAACACATTGACAGATTTAGTACCTTAACACTGAATTCAGCCTTTCAGAAACCTTGTAATTTCACCTATTCGTATAATGGAACATACAAATTTGTGTTGATAAGTATTCTGCATGCAATTCATGTTCGAACTCAAATCAATAAATCAACAACTCGACTTACACTTTTAACCAAAATTACAAGCTTTTATAATTATTATCAATATGTATTACATGTAAACTAATATAATATACTAGAACACCAATTAACATTCAAATTTAACACACTAATTTAAGAATATAGTCATGTTATTAACTTTTTCAATTGTCAAAATGGAAGTGATAGTCATAGTAGAAGCAACAGAAACATAAAGTTACTCGACAAATTGCACATTTCAAGAAACGGCTTCTTTCTGAACATCTAGTACACATAGCACTCTCGTTTGATTCAAATGTGAAACAGGCTTGTTTTACAGATGAAAAGCAAGGTTTCTCGTCATTCAAACCGGAGGAATACCAAGCAAACTGAATCATCGGGACAAAAATAGGAGCGGACAACTGATTGTGCAATAGCGAGTGGGTTCGCAATATGTTGCTACGTGTGGTAATTTCATCGACTGGGTTAAGATCTTCATTATAGTTCAACATGGCCTCTGAATAAATTGCTCGTGCAAAATATTTTAACTGACGGTTAAATGTGGTATCCAACGGCTGACAAATCGAAGTACAATTCTTGGGAATTATTTTCAAATTGCAAGATGGACTTCCTTCCTTTCCAAATCTGCTTTCATATGATGAAATTTTAGTTTGGCCTCCCCACGAGTCCAGAATATATAAAAAATCTTCCCTTACGTTTTTCTTAACTACGTTGTCAAGATAGTATTCAAATAATGACGTTGTCAATTTTCCTGAAGTACTGCAAGTAAAAGTAACATTCGTGACAGGAGGTAGTTTGTCCACAACTTGTTTTCCAAGGCGCCCACTTTGTTCTTGAAAGCAGAGGAATACGTCCCCAACAATTGTTCCAGCCATCGAAATTAAATACTGTACAGTATAGGAGTGCGTTGCCAAGTTTTTGGGGGACTTTGATAAGCCGTACACTAGTTTTTCTCCCTTGTGCGTGAGTGTCCGGTTGCTTACAAGCTCATAGCTAAACCCAACTTGGTCTGAATTCAGAACTACTTCCTTTTTGTAGCGTGGAGCTAGCTCCTTGATTTCAATCTGAAACTTTTTCGCACGGCTCAAAATATCCTCTGCAGACTTCAGGTCTCGCTTTGATACCAACTTGGTCACCTTTCGACTAGAAATACGATACTTCTTTTTAAATTCCTGAACCCATGTGTGGCTGGCAACAAACTTGAAAGCTGGATCGTTAAATGACTGTGAAGTCTGAATCGCCCACAATCTAATCTGGTCTTCCTTCACCGATTTGTGCTCCGCTCTTGCCTCACAAAACTTTTTGTAGGTATGTTCTTGAATAAGATTCCATTTTTCAAAAGCCGTTCCTCCAGACTTGACCTGCTCTCTCCATTGCTTGACGTATTTCATGTTCTTAAGCTCCTTCCCTCCCTTGGCTCGTATTGTTGTTAAGCTCCAATTGGGGTGCATGTCAATTAACTTCAAAATTTCAGCTTTTCGTTCAATCGGAATATGATCCACTGGATCTGGTTTTATTTCGCAGCCGGTGTCATCGTAGACCGATGATCCCTGACTTGAAACAATGGAAAAGGGCTGGGAGTCTGGATCCTCTGGGAAATCGTGAAAGTTTTTTTAATTTATAGCTTCAGTTTTAGGATTAAAACAACTCAGAATTCATGATATAAACTGTTTACCTTGTACTTCAATGTCCTCTTGGCAAGAAAAGTCGGTTAGTACTTCGTGAAGAAGCTCCATTAGTTTCTTTGCCACCAACTTGTCACCTTCGTTCGGAATGGATAAAGCTGAATCTGGAAAAACCTGCTTTACAAGTTCCAAAAGAGCAGCTGCAGCCGCCACGGGATTTATATCCATTTTGCAAGTGGAACAATGAAAGCTAATAAACTGAACCAAGTTTAAATACCAGTGAACTTCTTCACCGAGTTTTCATTTTTGTTTTCAACACGACGCTGAGAATCAAACAGAAATGTAAACACATATTCGACTTAAGTGCTCAAACGAGTAAAACCAAAACAATTACTTTCGCGGTAGAAATGTTTGAATATGAGAAAGACACGACTCAATAATGACTTCATGAAGACGTGTTAATCGTGTTTGTTGCAGTGTTTATATAGCCTGTACACAGTTTTGGCATAACAATGTAAATTGCGAGTCAGAATTCACTAATGGCAGGCTATATTGTCGACAAATATGTTTTTATGATTATTTAACGCAACTTTAAATTTTGCAACTGGATTGCGGTTTTTATGTGAGGCATTCGCCGTCAAAATGGCGAAGTCGGGACAGGAGTCCGTCCCTCCTCAAGTCTGAGCAAACTCGCAGAGCTGCCACAACCTCTAGACAAAACTAGAAAGTATCCGGTTCAAAATCGGAAATAGAAGTGCTCTTGACTTCCAGTTTTCATGCCCATTATATAGAAGCTGGCCGAGTTGAATGTAAAGTTGGGTATCAACAACCGCTCAACCCTCTGTCTATTTTCATCCACTGTCGATTTTACTTTACTTTACAGACAAAAGAAACTAAACCAGATTTACGTAAAACTTGTAAATCGCTGAGAACGAGACCCCACAGCATAAACAGTTTTATCATTGAAGCCAATCTGTGTATTATGTTTTGCTGATAAATGAATAGGTAAGGAGAAACAGTGTTCGGAAGTTCTGCAGACGTGCAAATATTCTTTTTTGGCGCATAACCATTAACCGCGGACACAGAAACGACACCAACCTAATAAGGGTGCATTTAAAAATTCTTCATCGTTTCAACGTATCACCCTAGAAAACGACTTTTTGTGCGAAATATGAAAAGCTTCAGATGCAAATAAACCCGACAATGCGAGATGTAGTGATGTACCTTTAGCGGAGTAATTTGTGACATAAAAGTGAAGTCTTCAATAGATTAGCTTTTGCATGGGCGCAGGAACCGGGTGTACGACGTGCCCTCAGATTTCCAAATTTCCAATAGAAAATTCAAGAATCATGCGTTTTGTTCATAACTTTTATAGTTCGTACCCCGTGGTACCCCCAAGCAAAAATTCGTTCCTGCGCCTATGAGCTTTTGAATCATATATCACACCCAAGTGTCTAGTTTAAAAGTGCATGACCTTTGACCTCTGTTCAAAAAATCTTATTTGAATTTGCAATGCATATTCATCACCAGCACAATACCTTTCTAATGGTATATCACAAGCCATGTTGGTCATTTGGGACATTAATCGTCACCTTTGACCCTGTTCGGAAGGTATAATTTGAATTTGCAATTCTTATTCATCACCAGCACAACACCTTTCGAATGGTACATCACAAGCCATGTTGGTCATTTGGTACATTAATCGTCACCTTTGACCCTGTTCGGAAGGTATAATTTGAATTTGCAAGGCATATTTCTCATCAGCACAACAATACCTTTCGATTGATGTATCATAATCTATATGTGACGCTTATCAATTTGTTGCGCTTATCATTTAACCTTGTTCCCAAGATCCCAGATAACCCATTTACGAACTCATCTTATTTTATCTTATCATACAGAATTTCGAAATGTCTAACGATTCAAAAGTTATCGTATTGACAGACAGACGACAGATAGACAGACACGATTCAAAGTCTTCTTAATATGTACCTCTAGGTACATATTAAGCCAGCGGACCAAAATGTTCCGTTCTACGAATAGGTGAAATTACAATGTTTCTGAAATGCCGAATTCAGTGTTAAGTTTGACATGGACGGTACTAAATCTGTCAATGTGTTTTAACGTACAAACAGCTTTGGATGGGTAGGAGATGAGAAATTTTTTATGCCAACGTAGCATATCAATACAAGTTAGCCCAAATTTTTTTTTGTGAGTCGTGAATGTTATTTGAGTGAAAACTGAAAAAATCGAAAATTTGAAAAAATGCAAAGGGGGGACCAGGCTCACTTTTAAATTTTACATGTTAATTCCCATAAGGATTTGGAAGTTTTTCCAATTTCAAAATTTTCAAAATTCAATTCGTTGCCACGGAGACAAATATGGCCAGTGAAACCCCATATTGTGGGGTTAGTAATTATTCATAATGGTCTACATTTACCCGCAATATCTTTCCATTCGGTGAGGTATGAGGTCCGTACTTTACTCCGTAAGTTGCATGAAAAATTATTAATACAATAATTGTTTGGAAAAGGTTATTGATTTTAATTAATTTTATTTATTAAAAAGCACAATTATTGTGTTCAATAATGATCAGGAATGGATGTTCCCGATGTTTGGTCGCAACTTTTAGATTTTGATTCGAGTGTCTCCTATTATTGTGGTTGAAATGCTAATGGGCTCAAACGTGTCGGGGGTCAGTAAATCTTTTAAAATCATCTATGCGTTAGGATCCGAAATTAGTTTCCTAATGATTACGCTGCCCACAAGTTATCAAAGTCGAGCTAAAATCTATCTAAATAAATTTGGGGCAACATGAGAGTTCGGTTTTTTAGCCGTTTTTAGCATGGACTCTTGGCTTTTTGGCAGCTAATGTTAATGTGTATTACGCGGGGGCAGTAAACAATTGCTTTTCCCCACATTTTAAAAGAATTTTTTAATACGAACAAGCATTATAGTTTCATCTATGCACTTCATCTCAATAGCATGGAACATCACAAAAGGTTCCATCTCAGCTTTACTCTTGTCGCAGCGCGAACATTTGAATTTTGAAGCCTTACACAGAGCATTCAAAATATAATACACCAAAAATTCGCTCCTTCCGTTATGTCAATGAAATATGAAATGAAAGGCAAATTTAATGACACAGACCTTTCACGTTTATAACGAGCTTAATTGCGATATTATTATTATACGATCGAACGAGCAATTAACAATATTATAATTACGTGAGGAATCGTGCGTTTCATAATATGCTTCAATCTTTCGTTACTCTCATTTTCTCATACTTACGAAAACGGTTTGAATCGTTGAAGTTGCAATAACCTTAACATGGCGAAAGTGTTTGAACGGTTTGGCTTATCATGGCACGACGTGTTCATTGTTGTCGCGTTGCTGGAAACGGTAATTGGGTTTTGAACATTTTTATAATTACAGATGTGTAATGAAATTTTTGTCCGCAGAGCTGGTGGATCATGTACGCGTTCATTGACGGGGCGGACATCATCCTCAGAATGGCCATTTCTCTCGTCAACGTCGGTAAGTCTTTTATCGTAATTAATTAATCGTAACGGTATGGGTTTAAATGCGTGTAATTTTCAGTGGCACACTTACCTGGTGTGTTCAGAAGTGCGTGTCCGCCATCAAACTTGGCATGGCGTTTTGGTGCATTTGGTACGGAACCGTCTGCAAGGTGAGGTTTACAGGGTCTCAACAGTTTTCCAAGGTTACATCTCCTTTCATCAGAAATCTGACTTGTTCGAATACGAAATGTTTTCCAGGGGAGAAGCTTCCCGCTGCGAGTGTACGTGATGGTGGGGTTGTTCATGGACATTGCTATGATACTGTCGTGGGCGGTGATTGCTGTTGACGAGGAGTGGCCGTTGTCCCCTTCAAACGCTTATGGGCTGCACTACATCCTCACTTTTGGGGTGATTCGGGCTCTAGTGTACTGGACGATCTGCAGGTTCATGAGGGAGATATTCGTGTGTCCTTTCGGGTCCAGTGTCATCAGCACGGTTAATGGGGCTGTTGTTGGGATTCCTGACAGGAGCGTCAACTCGGCCGATAATCTCGTGTTTTTTGGGAAAGGGATTTCTGGGGCGTTGTCACTATTACGGGTTTGAGGTTCAGAGGGCTGCGGTTGTTTCCCTCGTCTGGGATTTTGTGAGTTTTGTGATTTATCGGGGGTGGTTTAGAATGTATTTTTTTTAACACACGTGGCAATCGTTTCAGCTCTGGACCTTGTCAATCATGTCACTCAGGAGCTGCCAGAGTTCCTGTTTGATGTCATTTTCATCGGGATTTTTGGTAAGCGATAACTTCATGATGGGGTTTTTATGACCTAACGGTTGGGTGTATTTCAGGATCCCTGCCCTTGTTCATTCCCACCGAGAACTTTCTCATGAGGGCTTGCAGGCTTGTGTGTTCCGGACTCGGGGTCATCGCTGTTCTCAAGGTATTTGGTGTAACGTCACGTAACGTAATGCATTAAATTAAGACTGATAAAACGCTATGTTTCAGAAAACGGGAGTCAAGTTTTGGGTCATAGCTTCCAGCTTGCTGGTGCTCGGAACATCGGGTTCTTGTGCTACGTTATGTCCAATTCCGTTGCTGATGACTCCGCGCTTTCTCTTTTCGTCATTTGCTGCGTGTTTTTTGCTTCCAAGGGGCAAGGGTCCTCGTGCTCTACTTTGTACTTCGGGTTTGCGTCGAGCTCCAGTTCGGGATCAGGATCAAGGTTCGTCAATCACGTTTATGAGGGGTGAGCGGGTCGTGGGGATCTGGCAGTTTCCGCGTCGTACGGTTTTAGTCATATGATTTAGTTTTTAGATTAATTAGACTCATAACGTATGCTAAGTATTGATAGTTCTATTTTTATGTAGTGTCAAGTCCCAAAAACAGGGGGTTATTAAAAATTATTTTATGTTAGAAAGCAACTGTGTCTGTTTAAAAAATCTTTTCATTTCCATCAGTTTCTTAGCAATTGCAGCCCCGTGCTTGGGAGCAAGTCACAATTTAAATTGTAACTAGTTATTAAGAAAGACCTTAGATTTTAGTTATTCGTTTTCATTTGTATGTTTTTGTATGTTAATGGAAGAATCATCATATGGTAGTTTATAAGGGATGTAACGTTTTTTAATATGAATGTTTATCATTGTAATAAAATTTCATTGAGCTGTTTGAAAACTCTGTAATGCGTTTGTTGAATAAAAAAATCAGATTCGCGTTTGTTTTCCGAGAAGTGAAAAAGGAGAAATCGATGCCGAAATTCCAAGGATCCGTGTTATTGTCCATTGTTCTCTGTGAAATGGAGGCCGAGCCAACACCAATGCCACTAAACACATACGTGCTTACGTGTGATTTTACTTCTCATACGTAGACGTTTCGACACGTCGTCGGATATCATTTCATTTTAAACTCACTATTACTAGCTATTACTCATCAGTGAAATTTCACTTGAGCTTATTTTAAAACAAATTATGCAAGAAAATCAAGGAACCGTCATGGCAACGAAAGCAAATAATGTGGATGGTTACGAGGTTCCGTTTCAGAAAGACGTGGGGA
>LJIJ01002897.1:0-22823 GCA_001718145.1 Orchesella cincta
TTTCCGGTTCGGGTTTTGGAAAACGGGGATCTTTCCGTTTTTTTACAAATAACCGAACCGAAAAACGAAGTCGGTTACGGTTAGTTGCCAAAAACGAAACGTAACCGGTTTTCCGTTTTCCAGTCATTTTTCTACGTTGATATGCAGTATACATATACATATACCATAAAACAATGTAAAGTCATACATTTATGAATCATAATGAGTTTACCACAGGAATGTATAACTTCCCGCAGTATTTCCATTAATTTAACCGGTAGTGCAGCTCATTATCAGCTCTAAAAATTTAAAATACATATTATATTGATGTCTACTTACTATACCGACATCATTTAAGACGTTATAACTATTTCTGATTGTACATTCCCATATTTTCTTTGAAACAAAGTGTAAGAGTTCAAAAATGCTATAATAAATTACAATGAATACCGATCTGAAGAGAACTTTGCAAACAAAAGTTATAAAGAAAATGGTTCACTCTTTGAAAAATCAGGAACCACAAAATTTTATTATGGCTGGGTCTCCTAGGTCTCTGTGATAAACACCATGCTTCGAGCGTACAATCAAAATCACTCAATCAACAAAGTATACTATACAATTCAGTTCTCCTATGTAAATTAAGTACACAATGCAGGCATAATATCTTTGTCTAGTTTGGAGAGGTACAATCTTAAAACATGCAATGAAACAAATTGCTAACTTTCACCCAACGTGGAAAATTACAAGTGTAAGTTTCAGGTGAACGAAGAAATCACGCGGTGTTTCGAGCAAATCCAGAATTCTTGCTTTTACTAAAAAAATCTGTCTTCTTTCAGCACCATATTGTCAACATTCAGTACACAAAGTGAGCGATTATGATGCAAAAAAGCTTAACTAATTCAAAACGCGTAAACTATTGAAAAGGATTGTGAAAACGGCGAATTTTTGCCTTCAAAATTCTGACGGATAATTTTTCTGTTTTGAAATTTATGGAAAGTTGTATATTCAGCACAGCCCAAGAAAATTTAATCTCCTTCCACGGATAAAAAAGTTTATTATTTTAGCAATTAAAAGTAGTTCCGGTTAATTTCAGCTGAACATATAATTCTCTTTACAAACACACATCCATCATAGATGATATAGCATTAATATTTTTTATCGATTTTGCTCTACCATATCCCAACTAATTATATCAAGCTGAGAGGATGTCTTAGTCGACGTGTCAAAGTTACAAGCACGACCGTGGAGTTTGAAACCAGGACGATCATAAAACCAACTCAGCGCTTTTCATCATCTCATACAGTTGTTTGGTCTTTTCTAAACAGAAACGTTACAAAAACATAGCTCATAAAACTTTTTAAGTAGAGAGTTCCTTAGTACTAAAGAAGTTATAACTATTTCTGACAGCCTCATCTCCGTGTTTATTCAAACAGTTTGTTTCGAACAAAGTCAAACAGCTCAAAAATTGTTATCCAGCTCGATACCAAACCAATTCTAAGCTTTTAAACTCTAAACAACTTTTTGTGTACATGCATACGTATGCAAAATTGAGAATAACATAAAAATGAAATTTTTATGTTTACTAGCGATTTTTTTAACTGGACCTTCGCCGGTGGCTTGCTCTCAGTGCTTATCACATCTTTTTCCACACCTGAAAACTGAATTAGAGAAATATATACTCTACTTCTTCAATTCCAGTAAAATTGCTAATGGCTGCCTTGTCCCAGATGCGTCGCTGTCACCGAGTTTCATAAACATTCAAAAAGAAATGGAATTGAGAAGGGAGAAACAGATATTCCGACTTGTTCACGTCATTTATAGTCCAATCCAGGATGCCATCGGAATATGATAGCCTGCAAAGGTCAATTTTGGCTGGCGAAATTGTAGTTCCTTCAAGAACCCTGTGTTTATTTCGTTTTGGGGAAATACCAACTTTTCGCCAGATCAAACTTTCAGAAAGAAATCATGAGACGAAACACCATACTCGCTAATTGGAACTCAGGCCTGCCAATATTTCCAGCGTTGAAGATTTTTCTCACATTTCCACAAAACTTTGAGTGCAAACCTTATGAAACATCAGTCAACATCATCGGGATTGGCTACCATGAATTTGGTTGCTTTCTGCTGTAGACTTTGCTGAATTGTGGAGCGAACTAAATGTGTACAAACTACATCGTTCTTGGTTTTGGAATGGAAACAGAAAGGAACTTACTGCCCTGGTGTATATGTATCCTGATTGGTATGAATTCATCAAAAAGCTGCCAAAAAACGTTTGTCTCAACATATCAAATCGAATGAATTACAGATGCACAGCCGAAATCATGACATTTCACACCTTGTCAGCAATCCACAACATTTCAATTTCCATAGTTAAAAACACTTTAGAGGAGCAGGAGAATTCCGAGTATAGATTCGCTTATAAAGGCGCTGAATTATTAATGGAAAAAGTTTATATTTTTAATGCAGGTTTAAGTTTCATTTCTGGTATGCATTTTCACAGTTTCGACTCCGAGACAGTCATCTATTGTCTCAGAAAGCACCTTGAGCCAGACCGATTTTGGAACCTTTTAATGTGGTACGACCCTTCAGCTCAGAATATGGATGTTAATATTAACCGGACTCGGTTTTGCAATCTTTTGCTGCTACATTAATCACCGTCAAGCTAGAAAAGTCGTTCAGGAAATATTGGGATTTTTTGGCGGTCTTTTTGGGGCATTTGTCAATTCCCGACATTTCATTGTGATTTATTCAATGGCATTTCTCATGACGCAACTCTACTCAAATGGTTTAACCAGCATTGTCACTTTCACTCCGGTACCGAAAGGTCAAATCAATACGATCAAGGAATTTATTCAACAAGGATACAAAATCATATATAATCAGCCATTGTACCCTTACCCTCCAAAATTTTTGTATCACGGCGAATTTACTTCGTTAGGTATTTCTGTGGAGAAAGCTTTTTACGTGTCAGACTTCATCGTTGGGAATGACAAATATGTTGAAATGGTGACTAAATCAGGTCTGCGTCTCGGTAAATATTACCATACAACCAGTTTTGCCTATAATACGCCTGTAGTCCAGAAAAATATGCGGGAAATCAGTGAGCAGTTTTTTTGTTTTGATATTCCTCAAACATTTGACAAGACCTTGTGGAGCTGGCTGACTAAAACAGAAAACCAATGCTGGCTGAAAGAATCTATACAAAAAATCGTTGCAACTGGGCTCTATTACAAGTGGAACGAGTGGCGGGTTTGGCATTTTTTGCTTGTTAATAAGTTGCACCACGATAACGTGAGGAGAAAGCCGGAGACGGTGGAAATAACTAAAATTAGAGCGGTGGCCGTATTCTGGGCTCTGATGCTGGCAGTTTCAATTGGAGTTTTCATAATAGAACAAGAACTTAGTCTTTTGAAAATGTGTTGGAAGGTATGCTATCGATTAATAATCGTATTGCGGAAATTACTACTACTAGAAATATGAAAGGACTTCGTCGAAATCTGGTAATAGTACGCAATGCTGATACCAACTAGGAAGAACTTTCGTTTTCATACAAAACAACACAGTTGGAATAACAACGGTACTAGTTAAGAAATTCAGTACGTGCTCAAACTAATTTTTGTTTTTAAAATCATATGACAAACATGAAAATCTATTTTAAACTAAGCGTTAAATCTACCACATTTGAAATCTATATGTTTAGGAAAAGGTGAAATGTCTTTTAAAACTAAAACCACTGGTGCTCGTCAACAAATATGCTCACATTAGGTTGTAGCTCACAATGTATTGCATAGGGAAATTTTTTAAAAAAATTTATTATTTAATGTAAAATACTATAAGATATTGATTACATTATTCTGCTGCTGGACGTTTCCGATCTCAGAAGGGACATCAGGCTGGGATACTTTAGGTGATACTTCTTGACCGAAAATTAAAATGATAAGAAAAAAAATAATTCATTAATCTTCACGAGAGTCTCAAGTTGTCCCTCTTTAAAAAATTCAGCAAATATGTAAATTTTGGTTTTTGGGAAATTATGTATTGCGTTTTAAATTAGATAGACTTTACTGTTGCACATTTATGAGTCGAATTTTTTACATTTCTTTAATATTCCTGAAATTGAATGGATTCAGTTTGCACACGAAAATGATTCATGTACTGGTGTCGTTTTTTGTAAGAATTTATGTCATAAAAAAATTCATTTGGCAATAAATTGTCGAAACCAATGTTTTTCTACCTAAAAATCAGTCCATGTATTACCGTATCATACATTTTCCATTATTTTTGATGTATGATGATTTTAATTAGTTTTTTAATTACAAAACGAATTAGTTGCTCAAATTTGTTTCACGAATCCAATTGAGAGGTAATCTCTTCTCCTCCATCAGCTTAGTTTGATTTTTTCTAAGACAGCCCAACATTGAATTGAAAACCAATCACAGCCCGGAGTTATAAATTTTCAGGTTAAAATTTAAAGAACGACAGAGCTCTCTTCATCAACACGAAAGCCTCGCGCCACGCATGTAGATAATTGGTTATTGTTTCAATCACAATCGCTCGTGTGTTTTGCTTGATTCTGTCTGCTTGAGCGGAAGTCTTAGCAGACATGTTTTTAATGATAGCATGAGAGTTTAATGCACAACCCGGACAACAAAAAGCCACTCACTCAAACAAAGACCTGAATTGGATCCCATATTTTGTGAAAATGTTTTTACGGCCGTCTGAATTACGTAATCGCGAAAGTTCTTTGCTTATCGAATTTCAAGAGCAGTTGCGGTAAAACAGATTTTTAAATATTACGATGCCATTCTGGTAAAAAAACAGAAACTCCTAGAAATGCAAGCAAATTAAAAGACGGTCTATAACACGAATTAAATTCTTCGCTTGAAATTGACCAGTTCATTAACTGAAAATTATTTTTTCAAACATTTAAAAAAGTCCATAGGATAAGATACTATCATATTGTCAAATGAAATATATATATTTACTTGCGATGTTTTTGGCTAAAACTTCGCAATTGCTACCCTTGCTCATCACTCTTCTTTCCTCACTTGAATACCAAATGGGATAAGGTCACACGTCTACACGTCACCGAACATTCTGGCTGGTTTACTTGCTAATTCTCTTTGAGTTGGCGTTTTGGGTTGAGCTGCTTCTGCCAAACTAAGTTATCTGTCACTATCTAAGTAATACCACTATGTTGATTGCTTGTGAGCTATATAAAGTCGAAATGCAGATAGAGGGCTCCAGATAAACTTTGTTGCTAAAGTAAACTTATGTCTTTATAAGAAGTACTATTTATTTTATTCCTTTTACTAGATACTACTTAGTTATCAATTGTGGCTTATCAATTTAAATAAAAAGCAAAGTTGAAGAGAAGACTCGTTGAAGTTATTGGAAAAGTAGTTTGTGTGACAGTTCTTTTTATCTTATTAGCTGGAATTATTCTCACAACCAGGAATCTTGTCATCTGCTTCTTGGAAAATCCATTTTTTAAACTCAAATGATTATTTGTTTTATTCCTTGATGACCCTATAAAAAGGTCATATTTTAATTGGATATATTTTGTTTAATAAATATCCTCATTCCTTTGAACGTTTACTAAGTTAAAAGCAATCACATAATTTACTGAGTCACGTCTGAATAAGGAAATCTTATTTTTACTATAGTGAAGTTATACGATAGCCTTTCCATGGGTTGCGCTAAATAACACTTAATCATAAATTAATTTAATTCCGTGGTGCTATATAAACAAACTGCATTTGCTTCCTTTCTCATTCATAATTTGTCGCAAAGACAAAAGAGTTAGGAATAATTCTTATAGTATTTCAAAGTCTATCGATTTGAAAAAACTTTGTTTTCCTTTCCCCTTTCTTACAATTCCAAACCGTGTGTAAACAGTTCAATATTTATAAAAAAGCTGTTAATTAGGTTATCTTAAATTCATTCCAATACAATGGTTACCCATCATATTATAATGATCATGAGTTGCATTCTCCTCACGTTTTTATTCAATGTTGAATTGGCAGTCACAAAGAATATCCGATCTAGGTTTCTCTCCAGTCCAAGAGTAACTGATTGGGGAAAATGGGGTGATTTTGAGTACTGTCAAGAGGGCACGTTTGTAATTGGCATGAGGTTGAAAACAGAACCAGATCAAAAACCCTGTGATGACACAGCACTCAATGGGATTCGTTTCATGTGTGGAGTTGTTGGAGAAAGTCAAGAAGTGCTTTACAGCCCTGAAAGACAAATTCAAAGTCTGGAAGGAGAGTGGGGAACTTGGGGAGAAAGCTATGAATGCTCTAACAGCTACGCAGTTGGTTTCCAACTTCGTTCTCAAAAATACCAGAGCACCAATGATGATACAGCTGCAAACAATTTGCGAATTTTCTGTCACAATTCAATGAAGGAGTATTTGGAAGGAGATGGACTTAGTTTGGGAGAGTCGACTCAGCCCCAAATGTGTCCAGAAGGATGGGCGATGTGTGGCATGAGGACGCAGGTAGAAATCTCACAAGGAAGTAAGTAGTAGTTTTTGAAAGAAATTATTTAATTGGTGCCTCTCTTTCGAGTAAAATATATGACCTAATTTTGTACTTGAATTGCAGACAGGGATGATACGGCACTCAACAATTTGGAAGTTCAATGCTGCCAACTCTCACAGGAATGTATCTTGAGTAATACGTTGTTGGTGTGAAAATCTGTAAAGTCTGTTAACATAAATAGGTCCTTCCATCATTTTATAATTTGCTTCCATTTATGTCAGTTACCAAATAAATGAAGTTGACCTTGCGGTTTAATGATATTTTTGTTAATCAGAGCGGTCGTATTCTGGAATAAGTCATGAATAAATCTATAACGTAATACCAGTTTTATCTAGATGTACCTTTTAATGTCATTGTTTTGAATTTGTAATACGAGTTTTGATGGAATCTAGTTCGTTTAATTATATATATATCAAGAAATTTGAAATTATTGACTAAATCTGCTAACTCTACCTGTGTTTACGTTTGAAACTCAACCCCAGCAGAACTCTAACCGTTTTTTCAGCATATTTGGATAAATTAGTTCTCTTGAAATTATTTATACAGTGATCATGGCTATCATTACTGTTTTACCACGGACCTTTAGTGAATATTCTTGCGTTTTACTTTTACTCTCGTGCGTCTTGAGTTGTCCCAAACTATTTTCTGATTGTGGTTATCGTCCTCAGGTTTACTTTGCAAATTGAAACATCTGACAATTCGGGCGAAAAAATAAATGAAAGACAAGGTCGTAAGATCACGATGCTTTCAATGTGTAACATATAAATCTTTCGGAGCTAACGTAATCAGTAGTACAAGAACTGCTGCTATTTGTTTTGTAATCGTGCATGTTTTTAAAACCCAACGCTGACGTTTTCCACTCAATGTGTCAGGTCACGTTGGTTGTCACGAAACATTTTATGGGGATAGCTCTGAAATGGTTTCCTAAACACAACTTCACTTATTATTCAAGGAAGGGCTGTACATCAGAAAATCTAAGATGACCAAGACAAATGAATCGAAATGACGGTTTAGATATCAGTTGACAATGGTTACCATTCTTGTTAAAATTAATCTAATGTTATATCGCTTATTACTCATTATACTATTCGTAATTGTTGATGTTACCTCAAAAAGTTTCAAATTTGAACACTCTCTTGAAAATGTCACCGCTTAGTTGACGAAAGCTCAAGAAAATAAAGTTAATAAACTACCTCTTCAACCAAAAACATGACTACTACAACTTCACTGAGTTAAAGAACTCTGCTGAAAAAAATAGATAAGACGCGTTTGCAAACGGGTATTTGGCTGTGTCAAACTAAATATTGTTGACACTCTTGGCATTCAATTTCTGAACGTCTGTGCTGAACAATCTTTAAGCCGTTGTCTTTGTTGAAAACAATACTGAACGAGCAACTAATCAAGAACTGTAGTGGGTTCCGCTTGCAACTACAAAAAGACAGGTATCATATCGGTAGTAGAAAGTATGAATTCTAATCTCTCTGGATTGGCCAAGGATAATAAACGTAGCGAGCATGAAAAAACAATAGTTTTTACGGAAAACGGTACTTTCCGTGAAACATAAATTCATGTCGTCCGGATTGAATTCGTTTGTTTTGTAATTTCCTCAAATGTTCAGTATCTGTATGAAAATATGCATAAAAATATATGACTATTTTGAAGTTGCAAGGTGAGTATATTAGTTTTTGCTAGCAGCACCACAAAAACGCAGATGACATGCATGAACCAGGTAATGTCTATTGCTGTTTTGTGAGCTGTACACATACATCGGTTGATCGAAAGGAATCTGAAAGCATTGTAATAAAACTTATTATAATATAAAACCGTTTTTATCAAGCGCATTGTTTCAAGCGAAAGGGGGCCAAGGTATGAATTGTTGTAACGTAATCAAAACTGCAGTGAAAATATAAAGTCACGTGACAATGAAGAAATGTCGATATTTCATCCAATTAAACCATAATCTGCAAAATCTAAACTGCGTTTGTCAGAATACAGTGCGAAATACATATTTCAGTTGATGCAAGAGCAACTATAAAGATGTTTTGCGTTTGGGAATAAGTCCTCAAGAAGGGCCTTGATGTCCTACAGCTGATGAAAGGACGTCATTTCAGAGTTATCCTCATTACCAAACGTTGGCTCCGTCAAACTTAAAATTGTTGAAATTCATTAACCTTTCTCTTCGACACACACAAGTTAAAAACACTAGTGAGCTAGCATCTAAACAAACAAGGGGCTTGGAATTGGCACGCCCCTACTGCCAGGCAGGTATCAGATTGACAGTAAAAAGTATTGAATTCAAATCTCTCGGGAGATAACTCATGGTATATGTGGAGAGTATGAAAGAAACTTAAGTAGGCTTATATGCAAAGCTGTGACTTTCCATGAAAAAACTCATGTTGTTCACCGCAATGAATTTGTTTCATTTGCTACTTCCAGGAATTATTTGTATACATCCATAAGTATAAGAAAACGTATGCCAATTGCAAATACGAGTTGCGATTGGAAGTCGAGAATTTTTACTTTTGCCAACAACATCGAAAAATATATGTTATTTCCATGAACCATTCCATTCATTACATCCATTACACTTTTGTAAGTCTGTACATATAAATGATAATCTTTGCTGCATACATATGAAGAACATTATCGGCAGCAACACTTCTGAAACCCCCACTTTCTTGTCCCACTGTTCCCTTTGTCTGGGAAATCAATGAGAAGCCGGCCGGGTAAGTCCAAGAGCCTTGATGACGATCAGAATCGCCAACTACACTTCCTGAAACGTATTCATGTAGCTACTGCCTATAAGAAGTACATTAAGTGTCAACTTCAATTTAGTTCTCATGTGGGCTTGAAAGGAGCCACTATCACCTTTTGTTAGCATCTTGAAGTGATATAACTGCTTTTTTAAAGTTCATTAGTCATTCTAAAGTTTGTCCTTGCGTTCAGTTTGAATCTAAAAATGACATGCGTTTGATTTAAAAATTGATAACTAACGAGTAATCAGTCCCGAATTTTGAATCCTTGCTTGCAGCTCAAAATGTCACGTAGAAGCTCAAGTTTAGTCACATTAACCTTGATGACTTATCCATGGGTGGAGAAATTGAAAGACCTGATAGCGCTACTCCGGTCATAATACTCATGGATGATGCAGAAATCCATGGGTTCTGTAGCACTGAAAGAATGATTGACACAACTGTCGACGTTTTGTTCGCAAGGGCCAGGCTTAAACCAAGCAGAAATGGATTCAGTTGGAACATGTAGCAAAATAAAAAATTGGTTTCAAAATTGCAAAATTCAGTGCAGCTGTTCTTGCGGCCTGAAGCAACGTTCGGACTTTCTCCGGAAAAGGTTGTGTGAAATGCTAGACGCAAAATGCAGCAAAAGTTACCTGGAAAATCTATTTCTATACGCAAATGCTTGGGGAGTCTCTCCATTTCGTTTCGACAAGGATAACAAGCAAGTTGCGCTCCTGAAAAAGGTTTGATATATACCAACTTTATTTTTATACTTTTTGCCACATATTTGAAATCTAATACGCTAACCACCAGAATATATTTATGAAAGAAGGCATAACTATAAATGCAGGATGTAATTGCATGCGTCACAAGTTAAATACACTCTTGCTCATTTTTATTATGGTTTTTTGTTCCTTGTTTTATGCGTTTGTCAGATCGAACTGTATGTATTTAAAATTTTTGTAATTTGCACATGTATGTAAGTTACGTTGCGCATTAAACAATTACATGACAAGAGCCACCGGGAAGTATTCGTCGCATATTGTCCATCAATTAAGACTAATAGTGCACATAACGTTTATTGGGATTTGAACTTTTGTAATTAATTGCTGTCGCATGTAGAACCTTGGCATTCATAAAAATCTGAATTTACTTTCGGGAATCCGTTTGTATAGCTTATACATTATGTTTAATAATTTAAAACACTAAAATTTCCAAGAAAATATTAAGAAGTAAACTTAAGATATCTGCAAAAATATGAAGTTTATTTTAACTGGAACGGTTTCCTTTGTTTACCTCTTTTCAAAACCGTATTCTTGACCGTGAGTACTTTTTATTACTATTTTAGCATTCAATCAGATTATGAAGTGTAATTAATCAAAAGTTTACTTGTAGAGCACGGTTCAAATGACAGGTGCGAGAAAAAATAAGAATCCTCCTCACGTGGTTGCAGAAACTCGAAAAGAAATTGAGAAAATGAGAAGGGAAGGATAATGTTGAAGCTAACATTTACGATTTGTCACCTCCTTTAGACTGGAACTATCCTAGTATTTGAACATTTTCTAAAAGAGTGTGGTTGCTTGTATGTATATTTGTGGTATTCAATATCTGTTAGGATTTTTAATAAAATCATCATTTCATGAGTTAATCTAAATCAATACGTGGTTAAATATACCGAGAAGGTCGGGACGCATGAGACATTAAGCCATTTAATGGTTGTTTAAGTTTAGGACGAGTAATGACTACTAATCCACTGAATTTTACGATAATGCTGTAATTATCGTTATTTCTACTTGCGTCAAAATTTAATTGATTTGAGTAAATGTTCATTCTTGCTAGCATTCATAATAATTATCTCACCTTCCCAAAACTCTGAAACAATTCAAACGGTCTTTTTGTTCGTTCCTTATATTTTTAACAACGAAATAAGTATGAAGATCACATCAATCAAAAACTTTCATCTTTCCTGCTTTCTTATCATGTTGATAAACCTTCTGGTGAGTATTACTATCACCTTAACAAAACTCATTTATTTATATGTTTCAAACCGTACTCATTTGAAATTTTTCAAAGACGGTCATTCCATTGATGGAAGCAAGAAAAAACAACGATTCCCCACGAGTTGTTGCAAAAAATGAGAAAGCTATTAGCCAAATGGTTAGGAAAAACCGTTAAAATAAGAACAATATTCTATCTTCAGCTCTACATTCCATCCCGATCTTCACATCTTTAAATAATTCTGCGTAGATTCATAAAAACGATTTAATGTCTCTTCCTTTAAATTGTCTGTTTTCCTTAAAAAATCAGTTAATTGTAGTAATAAGTAATCAATTTAACTGCTCAAAATTATTGTAGTACATTGCAGCGCAGTATGCGAAATCAATAAAAATGCTATGACTTTTAACTCATTATATTTTGCTTACATATTTTTTTGCATGCATGTGATCCATGAATATATTTGCATGGTCCAATGTATTGGATATGCTTAAAACTTTTATTAGACTTATGTTTATACCTATATTATTTCAAACGTGACCCAGTAAACTCCGTCATGCCACTTTACTCTTTAGTCTATGATTTCAATTTTTTATCACAGTTTACAATTTACTTTAGACTTAATACAATACAAAACAGTACTCGTTTTTAATTACAATGTTAAGCATAATTTACACACATATACAGGAAACATAAATACGTCACATAAAACGTTAATTCTACGCTTTTGACATTGTAAGTTTTAAATGTAGAATAAATCGTGAAACAGGTAACTTGCTAGTGGTTTTAGTTTTGTCCATTGTTCTGCGTGCGTTGGTGACCAATTATTACTAATTTATTATGAAGTTTTGAAGGAGGCGAAATCAGAGAATAGTTTTACTTTCTTTGAACTCCAGATTCCTTACTACATTGTCAACACCTTAGCAGCCATTGACACTGGTGGAATGGCAAAAATATTCATACTAAGTATGATAGGAGCCCATGAAGAGAGATCAGCGGACATTCGAGTGTACCTTAACAATTCCCTAACAGGAGCCAATATCTTGCTACGAGTTGGCTTGTTTGTATCCTTGAAGTTCTATTCCGAAAAATTTTACAAAGTGGTACACACTATTTGTACTTCCTCGTATAACAAATCACTTTACACCGTAAAGGTAAGAAATCGTTACTGGTAACGATAAATGGTCATTTATTAAGTTTTTGAAATCATCCGCTGCTAATAACGTAGCCAGCATGTGGAAATTTCAAAATGGATTATAATCGTTAGGAAAAATAATTTTTTGGTAGGCACTCGCCGAGTCATTACTACTGTGTGGCTCAAGCATTTGTGTTGTTTTAATTAAAACACACAGTGGGCTTCTGGATGGAATAAACGCCTACATTATTGGAAATGCTAAATATGCACTATCAATATTTTGCTTGTCGAAGTCATGTCAAGCAATCAATACGGAAAATCTGAGCTCTCTGACAATTGCCCTCGGTTTGCTTGGATGGGCTACAGATTTTGCTGGGAACTTGTTTCAGCAAATTGCACGGGATGGTATCCTCTTCGCTGCCTTGACGCTGGGGAAAACTGCAAGTGCATTTAAATTCAAAAGAAGGGTGAAAACCATAACTCCATTAGAAGATGCTATCACAATTGGAGCGGAGATAAACACTGATTACAAATGGATCAAGAAAATTTCCAAACATATCAATTCTGCATTTAACACCGTATTTAGATTCTTTCTCCTGGCAAACATATTTATGTTTGCAGTATTCATAGATGAATGGTTCGACACAAAAATGGAAAAATCGCTGAAGGCTGCCAAGTTGGCAAATATTGTTTTCGTTTGCGTAACCTTTTATTACGCCAATCAAACTGCTAAAACTGTGAGTACATTTTATTATTGATGCTGAACTTCTAATTTTATTATGTGTAATTAATATGTATTGTTCAATTAAAAGGGAGATCGTTTCAGAGAGTGGATGAAAAAGGAAAAGAACCGGAATATCTTGGGAATGTCTGAAATGAATGTCATGACGGAAAACTCATCGTCTTCTTCAATTGGATTCGGTCGTGGAGCTCTCTTTATTTACGACTCAACCCTTATTGGGGTAAGTTTTAAAAAATGTTTCCTGGCCTGCTACCACAAAACATCAGCAATCACATAATTAAGAATCAAGCATGTATTCACAATTAATATTTTCTACAGTTTGCAAGTGTGGTAGCGGCATACTTCTTTGGGATTGTGGAAACTAGACCACAATACAACATGCAAACTGCACTCGAAGACCCTTGTCTCGGAAAAAATAGCTCAGCCATTCCCTAGACTATACAAAATACATCGTGTCGATTGCTTTACTGAAGGTAAACTGTATATTGTGCAGAGTAGCAATTACATTCCTTGCCAATGAAATTCAAGAAAGGTAAATCGAACATTTACTTTATGCATACAAAAGTAAGGCATATTGCCTTTGTGTTTTTTCTATGTTTATGTACAAGACTCTACAGATACTAATATCTACTTCAGTTTCCGAACATAAGGAAAAAATGTGTTACAATTATTATCGTTGTTATTAGATTATATTGCATTTTAATCATCAAATATAACCACCGTAGAATAATTGTTCAATTAAAATAATGTAGACGCACTGAAATACCCCATGTTGGAACCAAAATAAAGACGGAAATAATGGCTAAAAAGTAATAAAACGTTAAGTTGACAATCCTGCCAAAATGATGAAATTGACGTAGTACCTTTAAATAGAAAAAAAGAGATAAATTGTACTTTTATTAAATAGTCTCTATAATCTCTTTATTCGTCTTTCCTTTTATCCAATAATTTATCACATTATTAACAGCGGAATGTTCCAATTAAAACAAATAAATAAATTACATGATACTCACGATTATTATCAAATTAAAATTATAAGTTTCCCTGTTTATGTCATGATCATATCATGTCATATGCTAATTGGATGAGTAATAAATATTGTATTCGAATAAACTAAACAGTCCGGTTGCGTATTGTCCATGAAGTTGTCACTTGTCAATATAGTCGTTTGTAATGTTGTCCTTGTCAATGTAAAGTATTAAATGTCAATGAAGTCGTTTGAAATATCGTCCATTTAAATGTCTGTTAATGTAGTCGTTGTCAATGTCTGTCAATGTAGTAGTGCTTTTAAGAAAATAGTCAGTCAGTCAGTTAGCATGTCATTAGTCAGTAGCGTTAAATAAATCAACATTAGTGTAAAGTAGAAATTAGTTTCTGTCCGCTAAAGTAAACGTCACGTGGTGTTTGTCCAGTCAAGTATTAAAATAAAATTGTGTGGTGCTGTCAAAAGTTCAAGATCAAGAGGAATTCTAATGTCATATAAAAAGTCAAACGTCAAAAAGTGTTCATAACTAAAGTAAAGCTTATGAAAGTTTTCGTCAAGTTTTTGAAATTTGGATGGCTTGATTTTTATCTTTTTTGCCGGATTTCACAAATTTCGGTGAAGGCTGGATATTGGCGGTAACAGTGGTATACTCTTTGCTTCTGTTTTTACCCGTTTCCCCAAAGTTGGCATTGGAGCCCCTTGCAGTGCTCGCAGATGATGATTGAGATAAATCTGCATTATTACCCCACTTAGTTTTTTCCAGTATGTGAGAAATGTCATCGGGTAGGTTTTTCATAAGGCTGTCCATCTTTTCCTGCAAAAACATAAGGTTTTAGCAATAGTTCCTTCAACGTTTTTTATATGAAAGCCTTTTTACCTGGAGAAACGTTGTGAATGTTCTTCCTGAAAGGACAGGAACTGGAATAAACAAGATGAGAATGAGAGGCAAGATCAACAAAGCAAGCTTGAACAGAAGCGCAGGTAAGAGTATAGGCAGCAGAACGGGACCGAACAGGGGAAAAAGTCCCAGTTTCTTGAGGGCAATAAATCCCTTGAGAAATGGAACAAATGGAAGTAGTCCTTTCAACCCTTTAAGTCCCTTGAGTCCCTTTTTGAGTCCTATCAAACTAATGATTTCTTTCGGGAAGTCAAGACCTCCCCCAAAATCTCCATCGTCGTCATCCTCAGATTCACCTCCCCAACCCATATTACCACCTGACATCATCTATTAAATAAAGAGAAATTCATCATAATTCTTAAGTCGACGAATTTTTTACTGTAAACTAAAAAAAACTTTCTTACAGCAGGACTGGGATAAATTTGGTATTTATAAACGGTTGGACTGGCCATTGTTGGAACTCCATAGCCTCCAGCTCCACCCCATACTATATCCCCCACCTCCTCCACTCATGCTGTATCCTCCACCTCCTAAATTTCACATTACCCCAAAAATGAAAAAAATCGTAATGAGCTTAATTTTAACATTGTCTTGGATTTTTACCTCCCCCACCACCACCCATGCTATATCCTTCAGATCCACCGAAACTAGTTGCTGCTCCAGCACCTCCACCACCTGCAGTATATCCTCCAGCACCTCCCGCATCGTCTCGTGGCTGAAACACAGCTCCAGTCGTATTGGGGAAGGAATACTGCTGATAAAACTGTTTAGTGTGGGTTGATGGAATCACCCAGATGCAGAACCCAACGAGGATGGTTCTCTCTAAATATTGGCGGAGTCTATTGTAACTCCGCATCTACGACAATTCAGAAAATGGTATATTTCTAAACTTCACAAATGAGCGATTAATTTGAAAAAATTGTACTTGATTTCTGAAAATTTCAACAAACCTCAAAGAAACTTGATTGCTTCCGCTGATTCTTTCCGCAACTCACGTTGATTTTCAAAAGCCTCAATTGAATCCCAACAACTTGGGACCATTCAAGGAAAATACTCTAAACGTTTCGCCAACCCATTGAAACACAGAAAAAACCAACAACTTCAAGCACCCATGTGTTTTTCTACCTTGTTGACAAGCTGTCAGACAGAACGGGAACTGATGCCGGGTCTTCAAGAAGAAACTCTTTTTATAGAAATCCAAAAGTACAATTTCATACAAGCAAACTGCAAACTCATCCTGGTCATCATCAACATATGACAACGACATAAAACACATATTGCGCATATCCCAACTGAAAGCAATGAATATGAACAAGTAAAAAAGTATGAATAAAGTCTAATCAATAATAATAAAAATCTTATTATTTTGAAATTTCCTACTTTACTATTTTTGGGGTCACATCATTATCCCACATGTATTTTGTACATTACTAAAAATTTTACTCATACGCCGGGTAGCCATTGATGATGGATTAATAGTGGGCACGAGAGAAAAACGCGAGGGTGATGATAATGACCATGATAATGATTCAATTCTGATGCTTTTTGTACTACAGAAGTATGGGGTTTAGACTTCGATTAGGCACATACATAAATATGCCTAATGACAATGACAAGACGCTTCTTTTCCTCGTCAAGTAATCCACTCATGCCCATAATACATTAATGTCTCTTTGTGTCAAACTTTGAAAGAGGAACTTGTCATCAAATGCATTTAAAACTGTTTTTATGCAATTGAATTCAAATACGGAATGATGAGCAAACACAAATTCAATTCATCGTCATCAACAAATCTCCACATTTGACTGTTCTCAGTCGTTCACCTAGTGAAATACTAAAAACTGACCCTAATCTAATCCTTTGAAACAAATATGAGTGGCCGATTTTGTTAAGTAGCAAGTTTTCATGTATTTATCTGGCTTTTGTACTCTCACCGTCGTCGCCCCTACAATTAGACAAACGCTGTTACTTTACGATATTGAGGTGACAATAATTATGACAAATTAAGTACAGGATAAGGAGATCTGACTGTGACAGCGGACAAGTATTAAGATCATGTTTTGTTTAATTGATTTGTACTTGTTTGAAAATTAAAGCTTTAGCTTGATTTACAATTTAATTAAGCACAACAAGAACAAATAATAAATGCAGACCAGACAAGTATAAAAATATAATTGAAAAATGCCATGAATAAGAATACACTGAAAGACACTAATTTTTGTGTAAACAATATTTTATATGAGTATAACTGCTATTTTTAGCAGCAACTGATTAATAATTTTATTCTGCTGTGATAGTCCAAACGCCCATTGATTGTATTGAAAGCAAAACAAAGTACCACAATGACAGTATTTCAATGAGAATTCCTATAACCGCGTATTAATATGCAATTTTACATTCTATTGCATTCTATATGTCCGCAGAATGACACATTCATACAGCGGTGTTTTTTCCAAGCATAGGATATTACACGATGTTTGCCTTTGTCTTCTGTTTGATTTCCATACTTTTATGTGATGATGATTATGATGCCTTTTTACATCAGAATCCGGGTCCACGTCTACTTTCGCTCTGTAACATAACGTAAAGAAGAACGTATAAAATTTGTGTGCAATATTTTTTTTCATCCGTCCGTTCTAGCAAATTTTTAAAATTTTCTATTGCTTCTGATTTGCTATTCATTCCTGCTTATGAGCCAGCCTCAATGAATTAATTCCTGAAAAAGGAGAAATTCCCTTTCAATTTTCCCTAATACCTAAACTTACAATTCCACAGTGGTATGCACATGTGTCTAATAAGCTAGTCTGTGTCTTTCTCGAAATAAATCCTGAGATAAATTGCTTATTACGAATCAAACCTCGCACAAAAATTGCATCTTAATTGTGGCTGTGAGAAATTTCAGCCTATAATAAGTATCTGCGTCTACGTCTAATTATTTAAGACGAATTATTTTATATGCATTTTTCCTGTAATAATATTTTAATTCAACTCAACACGAGCGGACCGAAAAAATCGCAGGTGATTATCATTATTGCAACTAACTATAAACAGGACAAAACCATTAATTTTAGAAGGAGTTATTGTTTGTCAAATACGGCTGATTCATATTCTCAAAGGACGTTGTCTTCATAAATTAGCAGTTGATCTTCATAGATAGACACCATAACATACCGTAGGGGTAAGAAGAACCTTCAACAGGCTTGCCATTATTGCTAAGCCGATTGAAATTGGTGCGCATCTCAATTATAGAATGATAGATGGTTTCGGAAATCATTTATTGATTTCGTGAACACAAGTGGAATGATGATGATGTCAAGCATCGTGCCATTGAATTGATGTAAAGTCCGTCGTAACTAACAATTCGTTGCCTTTGTAAGTGAAAATTATCTAAACTGATCTATTTTGCAGTTTCTAACACAAACCTAATGTACACGTAAATCTTTTGTTGTTTTAAATTGTTTTAAACAGTTTTGTTTGCTATGCATGGAAGTTATTCGAATGAAGGAATTGAATTTAATGATGGATGATTAACCTTTTGGAAGGAAATGCTAATTTTTAATGCAAAAAGGATGTAGTCGAGAAATCAGGCAACCTATTCAGTATAATCCTCAAGACAACTTCACAGTTTTTGTTGTTTGATCATATTAACTGCCTTAGTCACACGTCTCATCTCAAATTATGACAATGTGCATCAATTAAAACCGTACAGGTCATTCTGAGCGTAGGCAGATATGTGATGAAGTGTAAGTAATTTAGCAACTTAAAAACTTAATTTTTATTATTATTTATTAATACAACGCTATGTTGATTATGAGAGAGTCCTTTTTGCAAATTCTCAATAATGAAAGGAATCCTTTATGACCTTCCAGCATTCTAAATAGATACGATATCCGTTTTTACTATGTCGGTGTAGAAATTGTTCAATAAACTTAATGATTTCAAGCAGCCGAGCCGAAATGCATTTTGTTTTAAGCATCGTAAATCTGTGAAGATGATCTTAACTAATTTTTAATTCAGTGTTTCCAACCAATTTCATGCAAAGCACATTTCTAATTCGAAAAGAATTCAAATGCTCCACACTCACATGTTTATGAGTATTTTCTTAGCAAATTATTGATACAGGTGCAAGCATTTGTATTTGCTGCTTAGGTTTTTAATGAAATACAACGCAAAGGCACATCTGAAAAGAACAATTATAAATTAAGATTTATTTTTGACCTGTCATGTTTGTTTAATATCTATAATTTTATGTCAGTGGATGTTCAACTTGATGGTACAATTAAATTGTACCTCAACAAAAACCTTGTTTGTAGCGCTAAAACTAACATATTATTATTAAATTTATGCTGATAATAATCAATATTTTGAAAATGGGCACTGGATTATTGGCGAAGTATAATATCAAATATATCGTTAATTGTGAAACAGATGATCTTTCTCACTGTTTCTGCATGTTTTGCGAAGAAGTTGAAACTTATTTTTCAGAGGACGAAATGAAAGCGAAGAATACTGCTTTAAATTTGGGACTCCAAATTGTACAGTCCGTCCAAAGATTAGCAGTGCAACTGTACGCCCATTTGAAAATTTGGAGTCGAAACGTGGTTTCATGTACAGATGTATCTAGCAATGTCCCAGTTTTGACCAGTTGGAGCTACACAAGTGGAAACGGGAACGGTGTGTTTAGCAATTCAGCTGGAACCAGGTGACAGACCACGGGTTCTTCACAAAGTGTACCATTTATACAGGAAGATCAAATAAATTCGCGAGCACATTTGCGTGGCATCCCAGTTCTAGCTACGAGTTTAGACATCAGTTGCATTATCTTCATGAATTTGTAAGCTGGAAATATTTGAGTTAAAATTTCATTCATTCAGTCAATATTTTTGTAGTCTTTATGTTGACAAATGTTATTAATATATACATGGCAGTTTGTTAACACATCTGAAATATATTTCGGCAGGTGCAAGCTTTATCAGGCATCTCAACAATGCAACTGATGTCTAAACTCGTAGTAGAACTGGGATGCGCACGCAAATGTGCTCGCCGAATTTATTTGATCTTCCTGTATAAATGGTACACTTTGTGAAGAACGCGTGGTCTGTCACCTGGTTTCCAGCTGAATTGCTAAACACACCGTTCCCTTTTCCACTTTATAACTGCAACTTGTCCAAAACTGGGACATTGCTAGATACATCTGTACAAAAACCCACGTTCGATTCCAAATCTTCAAATGGGGTACAGTTTGCACTGTAATCTTTGGACACATTGAACATCTGTAGTCCCAATTTAAAACAATATTCTTTGCTTTCATTTCGGTTCCTCTGAAAACAAAGTTTTCAACTGCTTTGCAAAACATGTAGAAACAGTTGAGAAACGCTATTTGTTTCCACAATTCACGATATATTTGATTTCGCCAATAATCCAGTTCCCATTTTTCAAAAATATTGATTCTTATCTGAATAAAATTAATAATAATATGTTACAAATGCGTTTTTCTGTTGAGGTACAATTTTAATTGTAGCATCAAGTTGAACATCGCACAGACACATAAAAATTATAGATATCAATCAAACATGACAGGTCAAAAATAAATCTTAATTTATAATTGTTCTTTTCAGATGTGCCTTTGCGTTGTATTTCATTAAAAACCTAAGCAGCAAATACAAATGCATGCTTTCTGTATCAATAATTTGCTAAGAAATACTCATAAACATGTGAGTGTGGAGCATTTGAATTCTTTTCGAATTAGAAGATGTGCGTTTGCATGAAGTTGGTTGTAAACACTGAATTAAAAATCAATTAAGATCATCTCACAGATTTACGATGCTTAAAACAAAATGATTTCGGCTCGGCTGCTTGAAATCATTAAGTTTATTTGATCAATTTCTACACCTACGTAGTAAAAACGGATATCGTATCTATTTAGAATGCTGGAAGGTCATTAAAGGATTCCTTTCATATTGAGGATTTGCAAAGGGACTCTCTCATAATCAACATAGCGTTGTATTAATAAATAATAATAAAAATTAAGTTTTTAAGTTGCTGAAATTACTTACACTTCATCACATATCTGCCTACGCTCAGACTTCTTTGTTGGTATGACCTGTAACGGTTTTTAATTGATGCACATTGTCATAATTTGAGATGAGACGTGTGACTAAGGCAGTTAATGTGATCAAACAACAAAAACGTGTAATTGTCTTGAAGATTATACCGACAGTATGGCCAGATTTGCCTACTGTATTCTGTTTTCGCATTAAAATTAGATTTCCTTGCCAAAAGGTTAATGCATCATCATGACATCATTAAATTTCTCTATTCGAATAACTTCCATGAATAGCAACAAAACCGTTTAAAAACAATGATAAAGTTCAGATTATGGTATATATCATTGTTGACCTTTTGTGAACAGCAAGATTTAAGTGTCATTAGGTTTTGTGTTAGTACTGCAAATATATCAGTTTAGATAGTTTTCAGTTACAAAGACAAGGAATTGTTAGTTACGACGGACTTTCATCAGTTCAATGGCAATGTTTGACATCATCATCATTCCACCTTGTGTTCACGAAATCAATAAATGATTTCCGAAACCATCTATCATTCTATTATTGAGATGCGCACCAATTTCCATCGGCTCAGCATAATTTGCAAGCCTGTTGAAGGTTCTTTGTTGTTACCCCGACGGTATGTATGGTGTCTACCTATGAGTATCACTGGCTCATTTATGAAGACAAAGTCCTTTGAGAATATGAGTCAGACTTATTTGACAACAATAACTCCTTCTAAAATTAATGGTTTTTGTCCTGTTTTATAGTAAGTTTCAATAATGATGATCAACTGCGATTTTTTCGGTCCGCTTGTGTTAGATTTGAATTAAACATTATTGGCTACAGGAAAAAGTGCATATAAAATAATTCGTCTTAAATAATTAGACGTAGACGCAGATACTTATTATAGGCTGAAAGTTTCTCACAGCCACAATTAAGATGCAATTTTTGTGCGAGGTTTGATTCGTAATAAGCAATTTATCTCAGGATTTATTTCGAGAAAGACACAGCACTAGCTATTAGATACATGTGGCATACTCACTGTGGAATTGTAAGTTTTAGGTATTAGGGAAAATTGAAAGGGAATTTCTCCTTTTTCAGGAAATTAATTCATGTGAGGCTGGTTCATAAGCAGGAATGAATAGAAATCAAGAACGAATGGAAAAAGCTTAACAATTGGGTAGAAGGATGATGAAATTATTGGCAGCAGAAAGTCTATCTGTTTCTTCTGTTACGTTTATGTTACAGAGCGAAAGTAGAGCGTGGGCCCGGATTCTGATGTAAAAAGGCATCATAATCATCATCACATAAAAGTATGAAAATCAAACAGAAGACAACGGCAAACATCGTTTCACATCCTATGCTTAGACAAAACACCGCTCTACGAATGTGGCCATTCTGCGGCCACATAGAATACAATAGCGGCTGCAATAGATCCTTTTATATAAAATTTCATGTTAATACGCGGTTATAAGAATTCTCATTAAAATGCAGTCATTTCAATGCAGGTATTTTGTTTTGCTTCGCAATGCATGGATATTTTGAACTATCACAGCAGAATAAAATTATTAATCAGTTGCTGCTAAAAATAGCAGTTATACTCATATAAAGTATTGTTTACTCAAAAATTAGTGTTTTTCAGTGTTTTCTTATTCATGGCATTTTTCAATTATATTTTTATACTTGTCTGGTCTGCATTTAATTATTTGTTTTGTTGTGCGTAATTAAATTGCAAACCAAGCTAAAGCGTTAATTCTCTAAC